>JAWPHD010007050.1:0-135143 GCA_037043455.1 Cyrtodaria siliqua | reverse complement strand
CAAATAAATACAAACCAGTGGTGTAAAATATTTCATAATTTCCAACTACTAACCCTATAGGACTAGTAGTTGGAAAATACCACTCGTTTCTTACATATTTTTGCATTTTGGCTTTTTTACCATCTGAGGTAAATAACGGTTTTATCATTTTGCCGCAAAACAGTGTTACGTTTAACATTTGCTACTTTTAAATTATCATATAATTACAAAAAATGATGAATTGTGTATTATGGCATTAGCAGGCCATATTTTAAAACAAATATAAACAAGAAACCCATACTGCAAACTAAGAAAACACCATTTTTAGTAATCAAATAAAGCTACGAGTTGAGTAACTGAATCATACTCGAGTACTCATTGATGCCCTACACTCGAGTACTCATTGATGCCCTACACTCGAGTACTCATTGATGCCCTACACTCGAGTACTCATTGATGCCCTACACTCGAGTACTCATTGATGCCTTATACTCGAGTACTCATTGATGCCCTACACTCGAGTACTCACTGATGCTCTACACTCGAGTACTCACTGATGCTCTACACTCGAGTACTCATTGATGCCCTACACTCGAGTACTCATTGATGCCCTACACTCGAGTACTCATTGATGCCCTATACTCGAGTACTCATTGATGCTCTACACTCGAGTACTCATTGATGCTCTACACTCGAGTACTCATTGAGGCTCTACACTCGAGTACTCATTTATGCCCTACACTCGTGTACTTATTGATGCCCTATACTCGAGTACTCATTGATGCCCTTTACTCGAGTACTCATTGATGCTCTATATTAGTCGAGAAGTACTAGGAAATAATAAGGACATACATTGCTTTTCAAATAAAAAAAAAGCCGTCACGCGCTACACTGGTTCAGAAATGCTTTAACTAGAAGAGATTGTGGTGAGCAACAACTAAGGAAGAAATTGTAAAGGTTCATGACCATAGGTCAATATTTTGCCAAGATACAAGCTAGGTTAGGTTGCATTTAAAGTTTTATGAAAGTGGGCATAACTCTGCCAGAATAAAAGTCTTAGTTATTGGACATATGTGTGTGAAATTACATAAACAGAGGTCAAATACTTTTCAAATTATGGCCAGTTATGAGCTAACCAGGCTGCAGGTTACAGTTATTGGTCGTGGGTTACAATATTCTGTGTGGTATGACGAATGCGTGCGTGAAGTTTCATGACGAACATAGGTTAATACTTCTTAAATCATCGCCAATTATGAGCTTGGTTATGTTCGTTTTATGGAAAAGGGCATAATTCTGCTGAAATGAAGGTCAGAGTTATTGGTCATGTGTAACACTATTTTTTATGGTAAGATGAATAAGTGTTTGAAATTTCGTGAACATAGGTCAAATATTTCTTAAGTTATGAGGCCAGTTATGAGCCTGGTTAGGTTGCTGGTTAAGAGTTTATGAACCTTGGGTTAAGATGAAGATGTGTGTGAAGTTTCTTGAACATACTATGTCAAATAATTTTCAAATTATGGCCAAGAAATATAAAACAGATACAAAACACAGAAACAAACACGCAAACAGACAAACAAGAAGGCAAAAGTAATATAACTGGAAACGACATCACAAACAAACAAGAGCTGTCGGAGAACAGCGCAGCTCGACTATTCGATTTTTCGGGGAATAATACATTTATAGCTAGTATATACCATCAGAAACCAAGGCTACAACAATGTGGGGTGGGGTTGGGAGCACAATATAACTATGTGTAAGAATTGACCAAAACTACACAGAAATATGTAAAAAAAATAAAAAAAAATCGAGTTTTGAGTGGGGTGCGGGGTGGGGGTGGGAGAGAGACGGGGGTGGATGGTGGGGGGAATGGGGGTGGTGAGGGCAACATATATGTGTAAGAAGCTATGTAATAATTCACCAAAACAACACAAAAATATGAAGAAAAAAAATAATTAAAAAATCGAGTTTGAGTGGGGATAGGGTAGAGGCGGTGGGTGGGGAGGGCAACATGTGTAAGAATTGACTAAAACAACAAAAGAAATATGTAAAAAAAATAAATAAAAAAAAAATCAATGGGGTGGGGTGAGAGGCGTGGGTGGTGGGGGTGGGGTGGGGGTGGGGTGTGGGGGTGGGGGGGGGCCAGGGAGCAACATATATGTGTAAGAATTGACTAAAATAACAAAGAAATATGTAAAAAAAAAAAAAAAAAAAAAAAAAAATCTAGTGTAGTGGGGGGGGGGGGGGTTGAGAGGCGGGTGTAGGTGGGGTGGGGGGGCGGTGAGGGTGCAACATATATGTGTAAGAATTGACAAAAGCAACACAGAAATATGTAAAAATAACAAGTTTCAAGTGGGGGTGGGGTGTGGGGGAGAGCGGGGGGAGAGGCGGGAGTGGGTTGGGGGCAGGGGGAGGGGCAACATATATGTGTAAGAATTGACTAAAACAATAAAGAAATATGAAAAAGTTCCAAGTGTGGGGCGGGGTGGGGGGTGATTGGTTGAGAGGGGTGGGGGGAACAAAAAATGTAAGAGATATAGACCTGTAAACAGAGCTTACACGCAAAATTTGATGTGAAACAGACATATTTTAAGGGCTATCAGAATTTGGGTTCCATGGGAGCCCAGGGGTTACAGGAACCAAAATTACTTAAGCAGCCCTTACGATAATGCTATAAGGAAGCTAATGGCCAAATTTGGTTGTGCTAGGGTAAGAATTGTAAGAGATATAGACTTGTAAACACAGCTTACACGCAAAATTTGATGTGAAATGGGGCACATTTTATGGGCTATCATAATTTGCGTTCCATGGGAGCCCATGGGTTACAGGAAGCAAAATTGCTTATGCAGCCCTTAAGATAATGCTACAAGGAAGCCCATGAACAAATTTGGTTGTGGTAGGATAAGAAATGTAAGAGATATAGACTTGTAAACACAGCTTACACGCAAACCTTGATGTGGGACGCCGACGCCGATGCCGACGCCGACCCTGGGGTGATTACATAAGCTCTCTTATTCTTCGAATAGTCGAGCTAAAAAGGGTTGACAATAGGGCTACCGCCTTGGAACGGTCAGTGGCAAAATAGGCCACTGGGGGTTTAAACCGGTTCTAAGGTCACCAAACCTCACACTTACCCTACTGTCATCCCATTAAAACAGGACAGTGTAAATAAAGAAATCCCCGCCATGATCTAATCTCTAACCAACAAGGCAGTATCAATAGGCAATATAAGTAAAACACAAATATGCTCGTGTAAATATAATACAAAAAACCAATAGCCTAGAAAGCCACAATAAAGTACTCAATGACTTGGCAGAAGCCAGAGCAACAAGAGAATAAACCATTAAGGGCACGACAAGATTGATCATAGACAAACATCAAACGCAATGGGCTTTAGGTAGGCGTCATTATAGGGTCCACAGCCTGTCCGGTCATCGTACAATTAAAGAGGACAGAAAGCATAGTGGCGAACTGTAAAAGGGTCTACCACCAAGTATGCAGTACGTTGCAAAATGATAGGGTCCTAACCTCTTTTGATAAACTTTTTAACAAGTTTAAAAAAGATAGTATAAAAGTGATCATGACCAAGAATCTTGCGAAGTTTATAAATCACATCACCATAGAAGTCAGGTTGTGATAGTCCTTGTCGCAGAAGAGTCCATAAATTACTTTTATATTTGGAAAGAAGATCAGGGTTACGATAATAACATTTTGCGAAGGTTTTACGAAGTTTATGGTAACGGTAACCCTGATTGAGTAGCTTTTTAGTTATACAAAGATTACGAATATTAAAGTCCTCAACTCGAGTACAAGCTCTTGAAAAACGAATAAGTTGAGACACATACACCCCATAAGAAGTTGCTTGGGGAACATCCCCATCCAAGTGGGGATAATTAACAATGTCAAAATTAAAATCATCTCTCTTGTCATAGATTTTGCTAATTATTTCACCATTTTCAATCGAGAGATCTAAATCAAGAAAAGAAGCGTTATTATCTGATATATTAGCTTTGTTAAGCTGAAGTTCTTTCAGATAAATATTATTAACAGTAGTTGAAAGAAAGGGTTGTCAATGTTCAATATGTCATCCAGATACCGAGAGGTGTCATTAAAGGCTTCAATAACATCTGCCTGGGTATCTGGTGAAAGACTCAACATGAAATCTCTTTCACAGCAAAATAAGAACAAATCTGCGACAAGTGGTGCACAGTTCGTACCCATAGGGATACCAACAATTTGTCTATAAACGGTGTTTCCATACCTGACGAATATAGGTTAGGTTGAAGGTTAAAGTGTGACGGATGACGACAGCATTGCAAAAACAACAGAGCTTGGATTGCCCTAGATCGCTCACTGGCATGGGTATTTTTTAATTTGTCCCACTTTCTTCTATGAGTGAAATTTCATAAAAATGGGTGGAGGGCTTTATAATAACATTCAAAACAAATATGGTAAAGATCAGATAAAAATTGAAGTAACTACAGATTTATAACAAAATAAAATACAACTTTGCACAACTAGACATCATACTAAGGTTTCATGCCAAATTTCGAAATCCAACAAGACGTTTAAGAGAAATTTAAAGTAAAAAATGCAATAGGTACAACTAGAAATCATAGCAATGCTTCCTGCTAACACGGCGTTAACAAAAGAAAAAAGTCATTAAAAAAATCAAATCCAAAAATGACAAAAATAAAAAAATAAAAATAAAAATAAATAAACAAAAAAATATTTAAACAAAAAAAGGTAATAATAATAATAAAAGTTAAAAAAATCTGGTAAAGTTTGTTAAAAAGATTAGATGGAAAATGAAAGCTCTATCGTATCAACGAGGCAAAATATAGCATTTTTAACGAAATCGAGGGCTACAACTCCGATGTTACTGGTCCGATCCGGCTGGTTTTCGGATTTATCCGAGCTTTCATTGATATTAACAATCTGGTAAAGTTTGGTAAATATCGGATGAAAAATGAAGGCCCTATCGCCTTAACGAATCAAAATACAGCATTTGAACTAAATCAAGGGCCATAACTCCGATGATTCTGGTCCGATCTGACTGGTTTTCGAAAATGTCTGAGATTTCATTGATATTGTAATAGGACGGTAGTTGCGTCGGTCAGGATTTGACTAATCCGTTCTATTATTAAAGGAGTAATGCGATATAATCTCTGGAAGGGTTAAATAAAACAACACCGGCTTGTGTCATCATCATTTATCTAACCATAAATGATATGTACGATATATGGAGAACGCCGTACGCGACGGAGTGAGTGGTGACGAGTATCGACTTATTACTATATATTACAGGTTATACCATTTGTATAGAGACCTATGACTGTAGACATCGACGGATTTATAGTTTGACGGATTTATCCGTTAAATATTATAATTAGATGTATAACGGAAATGTATATAACGTATTGTTATACAATACTGGATACAATACTCAGTACTAGGGACATGTTATGTCGTCTAGCGGAATTTGACGGATTCTGACGGATTGACGGATTTGACCTAGCACACTATAGATGTGTGTGTTGCGGGAGCCGAGAGTTATTTGAAATGCGCGCTAACTCAGTATATATAGACAGTCGCGCCATAATCTACTTAAAAGTGAGGTCCAAATCCGCTGATGAATCAAATCACGCCAATACCAACACGTGCCTAAACTGACCAATGCAAACACAGAACGGCAAAATCCCTGACCTCGTCACCACTCCGTCGTCTGCTATAATCGCCGTTGGTAACATAAGTCACATTTCAATCTCACATCTACAGCGCTTAATGACATAATATTTATGCATTGCTTACTCAGTTAACTTGATTATGGAACATAAGAACACATTCGATTGTGGTGATAGAGAAAGTAACCAATAAGTGTAAGATTTGAACAGATTGTATATTATATATACATATTTCCGAATATATACTCAAAAGACACGACCTATTTCACCTTTAATCAAACAGAACAATAGAAGTCAATGGAGCGATACAGATTGTTGACATGAAGATCTCAAATATTCGAAGAAATACGTCATTTTCAACGGTTATACTATTCACGACATGTAATCATCAAATATACAACATAATAAGACATAGACAATTCAAGTGCAACAATTAGTTAATGTTATTTTTTCTCATATAAGAATTCCTAGGCAGAAGCGAACAGGCAATGCAGGTAAAGGAATGAGTTTCCGCGAATCCGTTGAAAATGACTAGTGAATCGATAACTTAGAATTGGACAATAGTATGTACACATCATTATTTAAAATTACTTAGTAAGATAATATAGCATAGCGTATTTATCAAATAATATAAGAAAATCCGGCGTGCTCCGATTTACAATATACAACAATAACAAAGTGGTGGGTTGGGAACCTCCATACACATGTAAACATGTCTAGTACTTTGTACTACACTTTCTACACCCATTTGCAAACAAATCCTCCTGGATTTAACAATGACATATTACAGTAAATAAATAAAAGATATACTGTTTTACCATTAACACACAATAGTAATAAATTAGAGATATACTCTAAATATACATTACCTTGAAAGAACACTTATAACAATATTTGAAATATTTTTCTCTAATATTAAAACTGTCACGCCAGTTATAAGCACCAATTAAATCATTAACTGAAGATGTTATTGTCACATGTTAAGCATTATCACTTCATTAATCGAATATGTTAAATTCACACGTTTTGCACTGTTAGTTCATTAAATGAATTTTTATTAAAATTTAGTCAGTCAGACTTTTCATTCTTTAAACACTCTCAATAATATGTTCCTATCACTTTTAAAACTGTTACTACAAGGAAATGTTCTTTAATGAAATGTTCCTATTTTATAAATCGCGATCTGAATCGAGCCGGAGTTGGCATCTTCATTGTGTCCAGTCCTTTCACAAAGATATCCGTTGACACGTGCTTTCGCGCGGCCTCCAACATCTCTAGAGTTCGTAGATCAAGTACTGAAACGTCTTTATCAGCCGTCTGGGCTAGTTTCATAAGCATTTGGAACGTATAAAACCGGCTCTTCCGAGAGTTCTTCCCCTCCTGGTGGCTTCTAACTTTGGCAGTTCCAGGTAAGGCCAGGAAGTTGTACTTGTCCAGCAAGTACTGGCGTTCCATCCCGACTGAATATGCGCCCTGTGCAATAAACTCGAGCGACATGGCCGCAAATTCCCACGCCATCAGCTTTTGGTCGGGGCCCATCAGGTTCCAGTCGTTGGGAGGCCAGTTCATCTCCTTGTTGCTGATGTCGTATGCTTAAACGCCACCCTTGCTCCATTCTCTCCTGGCTGGTGGACAGACTGGCATGGCTCCTTTTCTGAGAAGGGCGGTTGCCTGCTCCGAGATGTTGTTGCCTTCTGTCCCCATTGTCTTCGATCCTTCCTTGGCTCCCTTTAACACGGATTCCTTTGCTGCTTGCTTCTTTGCCTCCTCTCTCTTATCTTCATGATGTTTCTTACTCGCCCCTTTCTTCTCTTGCGCCTCAGCTTCGTCTTCTTCGTTTACTACATTTTTTCATCTGTCTCTCTCTTTTCCATTTCCTCTTGCTTGCGCTTCCGTTCTTTCCTTTCCACCTCCTTCTGCTCTCTCTGTCTCTGCTCGTACTCCTCTATCTATTTCGCTTCGGAATCCTCCTGCCTCTTTTGCTTCTGCGGCTCCTCCTCTTTCGCTCTTGCTTCCTCCTTCTATTCCTTCTTCCGCTTCTGCTCTCTCTCCTCTTTCTCTCTTGCCTCTGCTTCCTCCTGCTTCTTTTGCTTCTGTACCTTCTCCTATTCCTCCCGCTTCTGCGCTCTCTCCTCCTCT
This sequence comes from Cyrtodaria siliqua, assembly GCA_037043455.1. NCBI lineage: Eukaryota > Metazoa > Mollusca > Bivalvia > Adapedonta > Hiatellidae > Cyrtodaria > Cyrtodaria siliqua. The sequence continues at coordinate 127,344 of JAWPHD010007050.1, read as the reverse complement.
TTCGCCTTTGCTTCCCCTCCCTCCTTCTGCCGCTTCAGTGCTCTTTCCTCCTTCTCTTTTGTCTTTTGCTCTTGCTTCCTCCTCCTCCTCCTCTTCCTTTTTCCGCTTCTGCTCTCCCTCCTCTTTCTCTCTTGCCTCTGCTTCCTCCTGCCTCTTCTGCTTCTGCACCTCCTCCTCTTCCTTCTGCTTCTGCGCCCTCTCCTTCTGCCTGCCGCTTCAGTGCCCTTTCCTCCTTCTCTTTTGTCGCTGCTTCCTCCTTTCTCTATTCTACGTCCTGCTCCTTCTGCTTCTGTGCTCTCTCCTCTTTCGCCTTCGTCTCCTCCTTTTCCTTCTGCTTTCTCGCCATCTCCCCCTCTCTAGCGTCTGCTTCCTCCTGCCTCGTCTGTTTCTGCACATCCTCCCCCTTTCGCCTTTTCTTCCTCTCTCTCCTTCTGTCGCTTCAGTGCCCGTTCCTCCTTCTCGTTTGTTTCTGCTTCCAACTCCTCTTTTCCATTCTTTGCTAGTTCTGGCTCACCTATATCAGAGTCAACCCCTAAACCTGATGACTCACTCATAGCTCTCTACCTTGGTTGGACTGTTTCTTCCCAAGCGGTCGTCCAACCAGCCCTCCACCGTAATGTTACACTCGGGGTTTGATTGGGACTTACACCAGTCCAACATCACTTTGCTGGCTCTTCTGAGAATCGGGCCATGTATTTAATGCAGCGCCATTGGTGAAAAACATTCCTGGCATGGTGTTAAAGGCAACCACATGAGCCGTCTTAATATGCACCTTTAAGTCGGAAATCCTAGTGAACATCCTTTTTATCACTAAGCACCATGGGCATACAACCCGCATTCGAGTGCGTGTCTTCGAAACCAGGTGTTTGTTAAGTTCTGTCGTGTTCTTAAACGTCTCCTGGCACAACCAGCAGCGTTCCACCCTGTAAGTATATAAAGGGATTGTTTAATGAAAAGGGAAGAGCGGAATCCACCGTATAAAAATTGATCTACCTATTTAGTAATTGTTTTTTTTATGTTTTATTCCAAGCCGCTACAATTTAGAAAGACACCACTCAATCTGCAATAGTACATCCTTTGCAATATAGCATCCCGACATGCAACACGAGTCCGATATCCTAATCCCGGCGACCGGTTAATGGATTAAAATAAACGCGCCTTATTTCAACATTGATTCCAGGCTACAGGTTGATGGTAATCTTCCATTGCGGTACCGCTACCTTCGTATACACATGCGTCCAGTTGTCAAGGCAATATAAAACAATCGCGCTCCAACAAAATCCATATGCCGCCATCCATTGTACATCGTACTCTGTCCAGTGTGAACAGATTCTGTAGTGACCATCTGAAGTCCATCCAAATTAAACGCTCAACAGTGTCATGTTTAAAATATATATAAAATCAAATAAATTCAGACGAATCAGTGCATTGTTCAATTAATGTTTTATTGCAATAAAGAAACAAGTTTCCACTCTCGCTTCAGCCATCCAGGAACCATGCTACCCTCGTAAGGCCATAGTCTGTCTATGTGGTAAGCTTTAGCTGGCTGCTTTGATGAACGTTTGACTAAACAGATCAAATCTTCCAAAACCTTTGTGACTAAGTAAGGTCCCTTCCATTTGTTGACTAACTTGGAACACATCCCTACTTTCCGTGTTGGGTCATGCAGCCACACTATTCGTCCTGGTAAGAATTTCCTCAGCTTAGCCCGTCTATCATAGTGTATCATAGTGTTTCTTCCTATATGTTGCTGACCGTTTAAGATTTCGCCTGCCAATGTCGTGGACTTCCTCCAGTTTGTCTTGTAACTCAAAAATATAGTCGCTCAAACTTTGGATGATATTGGCCATGGGGCATCCGATTGCCGCATGTACGGGCAGTACAATCACCCTCCCAAATACCATCTTATTTGGAGTAACTTGCAAGCTGACGTGGACGGAAGACCGATATGCCATCATGACCTGGGGAAGATATTTGTCCCACTCAGTCTGGTTGGAAGAGCAATACATAGACAGCATGGATATCAATGTCCGGTTAAACCTTTCAACCATTCCATTGGCTTGTGGTCTCATGCAAGTCCCTTGTATTTTGTCTATGTCCAGGAATGTGCAGATATCCTGCAATAGCTTTGATTCAAAGTTTTTGCCTTGATCGCTGTATATCTGCAATGGTGTATCAAACCGACAGACAAAATTATCGACAAATGCCATTGCGGTGTTTTTTGCTTCCTGATCAGGCAATGCTACCGCTTCCGTCCATTTAGTAAAGCAGTCCGCCATTACTAAGATGTATCTGTTTCCAGATTTGGATAAAGGTAGTGGACCTAAGATATCCATAGCGATACGTTCCATTGGTTCACCAACTTGATATTGTCCTAAAGGAGCTCTATTTGTCTCCTTCGAAAATGTTCTAGCTGTGCATTTGTCACATTTTTGATAGTATTTCTTAACGGAATCCGTCATACCGGGCCAATAAAATGCTTGCCGGATTTTACTCAGTGTCTTGACTCCTAGATGGGCAGAAGAAGGGATGTCGTGGTGGTAATGGAGAACTTCCATTATCTTGCATTCTGGCACCACTAGCTGTACGATGGTATCCTTGGTGTTCGATTCATCTGTCCATTTACGATACAGCATCCCTGCGCGCATTTCTAAACGATCCCATTGTCGCCACAGTGTCTTCAAAGAAGCCGGTCCAGCAGACACGGTTGACCATTCTGGTCGAACGTTGGCATCACCAAGAGCTACAAAGATTGGTCCAATTATTTGGTCGTGTAGTTGCTCCAGGCTTACATGAGTTGGAATCCATCCGTCAAGTATGTACTGATTACAGGTAACTTCTGCATCTGCTTGTGTTGCTGCTTGCTTCCGTGTGGTCACGCAAACCATATGTTCGCTCACATTAGTCCCGATAGGTTTAGAAGAATCAACAGGATCCTCGCATTCATCTTCAGAGTCGATGCATAAGTCCTGCTGTCTAGTGCACACTTTGCATAGTTTCCGTGAGTGTGCGTCAGCGTTGTTGTGATTCCGCCCAGCTCTGTGGGTCACTATCAGATTGTAACTGCCCAGTTCCTGTAACCAACGTGCAATCTGTCCAGTTGGAGCTTTCAGATTACGCATCCAACTCACCGCAGCATTATCAGTTCTCAGCAATACTTCTTGGCCATATAGGTAAGCGTGAAAACTTCGCAAAGCAGTTACAACTGCAGCAACTCTTTCCTTGTGACGCAGTACACCTGTTCATGCTTATTAAAGGACTTGCTCATGTAGGCAATGACATGTTCCTGTCCGTTTTGTTCTTGTGATAGAACTGTGCCCATTGCCTTGTCACTGGCGTCTGTATCTAGTATAAATGTGCATCCAACTTTTGGGTATGCCAGGATAGGTGCAGTTATCAAAGCCTCTTTCAGATTGTCAAATGCTTCCTGACATTCCGTTGTCTATGCAAACTTGGAGCTTTTCTCGTAGGTCTTGTGGATGGGACGTTCACTATCAGCAAATCCCTTGACAAACTTTCGATAATACGAAGCCAATCCAAGGAAGCTCCTGACTTGCTTTGCATTTTTAGGTACTGGCAAATCCTTCACAGCTGATATCTTAAGTGGGTCAGTATGTACGCCATCCTCAGAGACTCTGTGACCTAGAAATGTCATAGATTTCTGGAAGAAAATGCATTTTGATGGTTTTAACTTAAGACGAGCATTTAGTAACCTTTTAAATACTTTCTCCAAACGTACTAGGCATTCGTCAACGGAAGTCCCAGGTGTTATTATATCGTCCATGTACAGCAGAAACTCTATCCACTGGATCCCTCGAAGTACGTCCTCCATAAGCATCTGAAAGGTTGAGGGTGCGTTGACCAATCCAAAATCCATAACCTTGAATTGATACAAGCCGTACATAGTTGCAAATGCTGTCTTTTCCTTGTCATCGTGGTCCATTTCCGTTTGCCAGAACCCAGAGTTAAGGTCCATACAGTTGAACCATTTAGCTCCTGCAAGTGCATCCAGGCATTCATCTACTCTCTGCAACGGGTAGGCATGATTTACTGTTACATCATTAAGGCGTCTATAATCAACACAGAATCCTGTTGATCCATCCTTTTTAGCAATCAATACTACTGGTGACGTCCAGGCACGTTTTGGCGGTTCTATCACGCCTCTTTCTAACATCTTATCAATTTCCTGTTTCTCTAGATATGTCTTACCAAAGGACTGTCGGTGGTTGTCGAATTGGAGTAGCAGAGCCAGTATTTATTATATGCCTAACCCTATATGTTTGTCCGAGGTCTGCCGGTGACTTTGAGAACACACTTTCATATTTTAACAGGAGTGCGCCAAAGCGGTGTTTTTCGTCCTTATTTAAATATGTACTACTTTTGTCAAACATTTCTTTCAAATGTTGAGGTAGAGACAATGGCTTGAACGGATCCGTTGGTACACAATGTTCCTGATCGGTTGATATATCCTGTTTTGGGCTAGGATGGACGGACATTCCCACTCCTGCACATGCATGTATTTCAGATTCAAATACCTCGTATTACGAATGGCACCTTGCAACTCCAGTTCCTATGTGTATTGTAACCTTTTCGTCACTTTGGTTCATCATGCTATTTGCCGTGTTTTCCCGGTGAGGATCTATTAAGCCTGGAACAATGGTGATTTGTTTCTCTACTGGATGTTCTGACAACAACTCTTCCACATATCCTGCGGTTGATAAATGTTTTGCTTCCGGTATATCCACTGGAACATACATTACGGAGTGTGAAGGGATCTCCACTCGCTCTTTTACGAGAACCCGGCATACTACATGGAACTCTCCTCCAAGACATTTAATTTCCGTGTTTTGTCTCGTCCTAAGAGAAAATGTGTCAAACTCCCACGTTTTTATATACTTCAGAATAAAATCTTGACCTAATATACTTTCTGGGAATAGTTCACAAACTATTATCGTGTGTTCCACGTCTGTGCCGTCAAAAGATATACGAATATCTACGTGTCCGTATACTTCAATATCCTTTCCGTAAACACCCTGTACTGTAAGGTTTCCTATATAAAGCAATGACCTTCTCTTCTCCAATGTCATCAAATGCCTGCTTTGAAAGCTGTGTGGTCGTCGAACCACTATCTACTAAAAAGTCAACCTTTTCCTTGCAAATTTCCCCGGATGTATAAAGTCCGTTATCCCATTTTGATTTCTTATCCCCAATATGACCTATCCTAGACGATCCTTTGTCTAAATGAGTATAACTAGGCCTAGTTTCATGTGCTCTCATCTCCTCTCGGCCTACAGAGGGGACGCATTGCCGTTTCCCGAACCCCCATTGTTTTGTCTGGCGCTAGTAAATAAATAGGTTTAAACTAGAAAATGTGACATTTTGCACTCGTTGACCTTTGACCTCTATATTTTCCGTATAGGTCAACATTCAGCTTGGCATCCTACCTAGAATTGTGTGTAATACCATTGCTAATCCATCTAACATATGTGCCAGCTTTGAACATTCCGGCCTCCCATAGCCTAAATTTAGAATTTAAACCACCAGTCTATCACTGATACGTAAAAAACAAAACGAAGATATGTATTTCATGAGGAATTTCTTTCTCCATCTATTAGAGGTTAATTGCCGACACATGGAAACAGAATTCTGGAAGTCAGCAATGCATAATCGTGTGTAGGAGGCCATGGTGTCCGCACCGGCCATGCTGTCCGCGGATACTATGGCCTAGGCGTAGGAGGCCATGGTGCCCGCAAGGCCGTTGTATCCGCAAGGAGCGTCTCAACGTTATGTGATCGAGTGTAAGGTGGTGTTATAACGTATTGGGTGGAGAAATAATGACTGAATGAGTAAATTGACTCGAATTGCATCTTGTTTAACGGCTCATCAATACATTACATGCCGCCCTAGAGAAGGATAAAGGTGTATTATAACTTATTGAGTGGGAGGGGTGTGGGGGATTGAATTGAATTGAATATTGTTAACACGGCTTATGAACACATTATAGGCAATGTAGAGCTGCCCCCAGAGAAAGTTTATAACTTATTGAGGGGGGATTGAATTGAATTGAATATTGTTCAATGGCTCATGAACACATTATAGGTTATTTAGAGCCGCCCCAGAGAAATTTGAAGGTGTATTGTAACTTACTGAGTGGGTGCGTGCGTGCTTGCGTGTGTTTGTGAGTGCGTGCGTGCGTGCGTGCGTGCGTGTGTGTATGTGTGTAAATTGTCGGTTTAAAACGTCCTTTACGCCCACCTTAATTACTATGTATAATTCAAATGTTAATTAATTCAGAATTTGGTCGATGTAATTTCCATTTAGGGTAAAATTATTTTTCACTAGAACAACATGGACAGAATCTTGCCTTCAAAATTATTGTGGCTGCAAATGGAGACAGATTTCCGTTGTCCCTTTAATTCTTCTCACATTGCGATGTTGAATGGGACATTCATTTATTTATAATGGTTTTGGTAAGTATTGTAATACACGGTTACAATGTGATTACGTGATATATGGTGTTTCGCTGTGTGGATAAACATTTATGACAATTAGTGTATTACACAGATATAAGTCCGTGAAATATGATCAACCTCCCGTTGTGTCGATAATTACTGTTACGCAATTAACTGTGGTATCCCAGTAGGCAGTTAATCACTATTACTGATAAGAGTCAACACATTTGCATATTAGACTTCATATAGTACACAATTATATTTTGCCGGATTTAAGGTTATGTTGTAAAGAAAACAGGTCTGTAATCATATTGCATTGATACTGTGTTTAATATGTTTGTGTGACGAAGCAACTTTTAAATTATAATGTATACACACTCTTATAAAACCTGTTAATGTTAAGACCGTGGAGTTAGTTCTACTTTGCAGTTCTACTTTGCACTATTTAGGAATATATTTATATAGTATGTCAGTATCTCTACTGAGACTAGATTCATTGTATATTATCCCTATTTTACCTGATTTTGATCGCATACAGGAAATCACGTGTTCATTCACCGACAGGGTCATTCCAAAGACTTTATGACTAGTAGTTCTCTTGTTTGAAGAGCAGGGTTCAACCACAGTGCCGTGTCACTGATGGATTCTTCTCTTGGAACTGTAATCATTCGAACCGCAGACAGGCAGGCAGGCAGACAGGCAGACAAACAGCCAGACACGTATAACACGTGTGTGGTATCATTTCACGGCGTAGTATTCCAGCTTGGCAGCAATACAAAGTTAAGTTGAGCTACAAGTAGACATCGTAATATGACAGCAATTGAACAAAACGACGTTACCCCCACCCCATCATTCACTCAACTCCCCACCTACCCCATCGCGAGCGCACACACTTGATTTAGTTAAATGCTGTATATTTCCTTGTTAAGAAGATAGGGCCTTCATTTTCCATCTCATCTTTACCGAACGTTACCGGATTACTAATAATAGTAATGTAAGCTCAGACAAGTTCAAAAAACAGTCAAATCGGATCAGTAACATTGGAGTTATGGCCCTTGATTTAGTTTAAAAAATCTGTATTTTGCCTCATTAAGACGATAGGGCCATCATTTTTCAACTGATCTTTACGAATCTTTAGCAGATTGTCAATATCAATGAAAGCTTGGGCAAGTTCGAAAACCAGGCAGACCAGACAAGTAACAGCAGAGATATGGCCCTTGATTCAGTTAAAAACGCTATATTTGGCTGGTTCAGACAATGGGGCGTAAGCTTTTCATCTAATCTTTACCAAACTTTACCAGGTTGTTATTATTAAGGACAGCTCAGACAAGTTATCGAACCAGTAACAGCTTAGTTATGGCCCTTGACATAGTTAAAATGTTGTATTTGCCTTGTTAAGACGATAGGGCCTTCATTTTTCATCTGATCTTTACCACACTTTACCAGGTTACCAATATTAATGAAAGATCGAAGATATTTGAAAACCAGCGAAATCGGATCAGTAACACCAAAGTTATGGCACTTAATTTAGTTTAAAATCCTGTATTTTGCCTCGTTAAGATGATAGGGCCTTCATGCGAAACTGCAGGGATGATCAGTACTAAGCCTAGTTGCGCATATCATCACCTAGTTCTGGTTGAATGATTTTTGACGGAGTTATGGCCCTTTAACTGTTTTAATACACATAATGTATATGGACTATTTCTCCTGAGCCATTGGCCGGATTTCAACGACACCTTTTAGGGATGATCAGTACCCGGCCTAGTTGAGCATATCATCATCATGTTCCGGTTGAATCCTTTTTGGCGGAGTTATGGTCGTTTAAAGGTTTTACTACAAAAAGTTTGTCCGGACTATTTCTGCTAAACCGCTGGCCAGATTTCATGGAAACTTGGCAAGGACGGTCAGTATTAAGCCTAGTTATGCACGTCGTCGCCAGGTTCCGGTTGAATGATTTTTGGCGGAGTTACGGCCTTTAAGGTTTTAATACACTGGTCCAGACTAGTCTCTTCTGAATTCCTGGAAGGATTTCAGCGATACGTTTCAGGGATGATCAGTACCAAGCCTAGTTGTGCATATCATCATCATCGAGTTCTGGTTGAAAGATTGTTGGCAGAGTTATGGCCCTTTAAAGTTTTTAATACACAAACTTTGTCCGGACTAATTCTGCTGAACCCGCTGTCCGGATTTCAGCGAAACTTGGCATGGATGATCAATATCAAGCCTAGTTGTGCATGTCATCGCCGTGTTCCGACTGAATGTTCTTTAGCGGAGTTATGGCCCTTTAAAGGTTTCAATACTCAAACTTCGTCCAGACTTCTTCTGAACTCCAGGACAGACTTCAGCGAAACTTGGCGGGGATGATGAGTACCAAGCTAATTGTGCATGTCATTGCCATGTTCCGATTGAATGTTTTTTGTCAGAGTTATGGCCCTTAAAGTTTTATGGTATTTCTCCTGAATCCCCTGCTGGATTTCAACGAAACCTGGCAGGAATGATCAGTACCAAGCATAGTTGCGCATATCATTGCCGTGTTCCGGTTTATAGTCTAGTAATTATAGGTTTTAAGGTCAAACAAATTCCAACGGAGAGTATTTTAGGATTTTTAGAATCACTGACATGTAATGAGTTTCAGAAAAAAACTCCTCAAGATAAAGATGATGGGAAATGCTAAATTTTGGGGTAAAAGTTGCGTTTTTAAGAGAAAATCCCCGGAAACTGGAATAATTTTATAAAAAATCACTTGAGCAAATTAGAATTTTCTAACAGTGCGGAAATGCTCTTCCAAATACATCTCCATGTAAATCAGGGTTTTATAGATGGATATTGGGTTAATAATATGAGATGTTGGGGCAAAACTTGGAAAAAATGAATAAAATCGTTGATTTCTGTAATACATTTGGTGTTACTAGGCTATAAATTAAAACATATACCAAATGAGTTGTAAAAACTTAGTTTCTTACTTTTTTGCACAGAAAAAGGTACAGAGATGTGCCAGAAAAAAGACCTTTAGCATACGACGACATAAATTACTTTATTGTTGGGTCTAAAAATTTGTTTTTCATAAAAAAATCGCTGAAAATAGGAATCAATTTGTAATAGATGTTTGAACATAAACTTATCTAATGGAAGTGATAAAATGGTGCACAATTATACATACAAATGTTTCATTGTATCGTAAGTTAATGTGAAAGTTCACATTGTGAGATTTGGGGCAAAATGTTGAAAAAATAATAAAATCGTTGATTCTGTAATACAGTCGTAGTACAGGCCTTTAAGCTAAAGAAGTAGGGAAATGAATTATAAAATGATAATCTATTATGGTTTTCCATAGAGCAAGATGCAAGGATGTGCCCCAAAAAAGTCATCAGGCGTATACTGTTGAAAAATGCATAATGTTCGGGTGGCAAAATGTTTTTTCATAAAAAAATGTTGTAAACAGGAATCATTGTTCATGATGTATTTTGAATATACATAATCTACTTGAAGTGATATTATCCTATATATGCATATATCCAAATGTTTTATGGTATCAGAAATTTAGTTAGATGCTCAATTGTAAGGTCTGTAGCAAACAAAAGGTACGTTGAATAAATGTCTAGTTACAATGGTTACGACCATGGATCATGTTTACATCATTTGGAAATTTTATATATAAAATAATGAAGGAAAAACATGATGTAATTACATACATATGTATTTATACATATTGTAAACAGTTCATTGAATATGTGGTGGAAATATTGTTCAAGCAATCATTAATGATTCTGGTGGAGTTATGGCTATACACAAACTTTATCCGGATTAGTTTTCTTAAACCCCTGGCTGGATTTTAATGAAACTTGGCTGGAATGATCAGTACGCCTAGTTGCGCATATCGTTGTAGTGTTCCGGCTGAGTGACATTTGGTGGAGTTGTGGCTCTTTAAACGTTTTTATACACAAACTGTGTCTGGACTAGTTCTTCTCAACCACCATTCGGCTTTCAACGAAACTTTGTTGCATATATCATTGTCCTGTTCCAGTTGAATAATTGTTGGTAGAGTTATGGCCATAAATGTTTTAATACACACGCTTTGTCTCGACTACTTCTCTTGACCCCCTGGCCGGATTTCCATTAAACTTGGTAGGGATGATCATTACCAAGCCTAGCTGCATATATCTTCGTCGTGTTCCAGTTAAATGATTTTTGGGGGAGACATCTGTTGAGTAATATTAATTGTTGAGTAATATTAATATTGAGTTCTGCTCAACCCGGGGCTAGAGAGCTTGAACGAAAGCTAGCATATTTCACTACCGCTCATGAACAGTCTCAAACAAACCGAGACTGCAATATTTCCTATGTGTCGTTTTCGGCCGTTTCCAAAGGTCCATTATCATACTCTTTTTACTGAAAACGACCCCTAGTTCTCTTTTTACTGAAAACGACCCCTAGTTCTAATTTTGAATTGTTATTTAGGGACTCTACGCACAACAATTGTATAAAGTGGGTTTTGACCTGCATAAAGGGCTCCTCTACAAGCGGTCAAAATATATGTAAGTGTTGTGCCTTGAGTCCTTAAATAACCATACCAAATTAGAACTAGGGCCTCTTGTTTAAATTGTTAGCATGGGTCAAGGGTTTAATTTCTGTTGTAGGTGTTGTTTTGTTTTTTTGCAATTTTAAAAGAAATACTGATGGGAATTTTATGACAACCATTGATATAAGGGCCGTTTAAGCCAATAGAGCGTCCACATGCACTCTTGTTCAATAAACCAAGGGCCGTAACTCTGGTCTTACTAATCCGATATAGCTGGTTTTCAAACATATCAGAGCTTTGATTAATATCAATCTGGCCAAGTTTGGTAAAAGGCAAGTAAACAATGAAGGTGTTAGTGTTTACAAGGCTGAACATGGCATTTTTCCGTAAAACAAGGGCCTAACTCAGGTGTCACTAATCCGATCTAGCTGATTTTCGAACTTGTCCAAGCTTTCCTTGACAGTCAAGTTTTTTTAAAAAAAATGAAAATGAAGGCCCTACCCAGTTCACAGGGCAAAAGTTGGTGGACGACGGACGGACAAGGCTCTGCTGGTCTTCGGCCTTCAGCCAGTACAAAATATCACCAGTTTGAACATGAAATATCCAATTTTGATCTTTGAGTCGCAGGATACCAACAAATAACAAGTCAACTTACATATAAATTTTTTAATATATCTTCCTTACATGTAAATATACAATTATACAATATAATCCTTTATACAAGTTTTACACATTACTTAACAAATCAAAACGTAACTGTGAAACTATCGTATTTTGTTCTTCATTTATATATATATATAGTTACAATAGCCTCACATTTACCCTTTGACATACATACAGGATATTTGTTTGTTTGGAGTGAAAAATATGCGAGTTTCCTCACTTTTGATGAAAATAAATCCTATATTCACCACAAACCAACAAATATTCTATTTATTATATACTCACAACCTTGAATCTTATGCAGAAAACACATAATGCGCCAAAACAATGACGTCAATAGCGGCATTTTTAGGTATTTCAAAAGGTGAAAGGTTTTATTTTAATAATGAAATCCGCTATTTCACTGGGAAGTATATAATAAATTCAGTATTATGAATTGTGTTGAATACTGCATGATGCGTACATACTTATGCCATTATACACAATGTGACAATATAATACAGTTCACACGTTTTCTGTATACTTACATATTATTCTCCAATTAAAGCTGTTAGTTAAAGCTGAGTATATAATATTTTTATAATACATCTTCATTTTTCACACTATCATGAAAGCTTGAATTGGGAGACCATTCAAATTCATGCATAGCACAAAGAACTCTTATTAAACTCTCCAGTTTTTGGGTTTCGTCTGGCTGGTTACAGCAGTTTATATTGTGTCTATAGTTCGGATTCTCAAAATATGCAAGTTATATATATATCTTGTCGTCAGTAGTTTTAGAAACGGTTTACGTCTTTTGTAAAATGTGCCTGTTGATGGTTGGATAGGGACTGTAATGGTAATAATGCTTATATAACCAGTAAAGGTTTTACTTGCAGTAATTTTCTTTGTTTTATGGTCATATTTTGTTTTTGTTTATCATCCAATTTTGATTATTGTTTAACCTTTTTTGAAGTTGCTTGGAACTCTCAATAATAGAACTCTCAATAATAGAGCTTGTTTGGCTGTGTGGCTATATTCCCTTTAAGGACTTCAGGCAAAACTTTGAATAATAATATGTTCCCATGTAAAAACTAACTTTTAATATGGAGGTTATCTCTTATTTAAATATTGAAGAAAACATTGATTTAAAACAGTGCATTACCATATAAAAATAATTTTCCAACTTTTTTTCCCGTTTCAAAATTGCTTTTCCCCTGAATAATTATTTGTTAAAAGATTTTTCTTCTATATGAAGGGCAACAATAGACCAATATGCATTAATAAGGACTTTGCATAATCCGATACAATAATACTCTTCACCAATCCGAGTTCTCCACCAAGGAAAAGGTTGCCATACAAGATATATAACGGAATGGATTAGTTACATACTTGCGGTGCTTAATATCACAGTTGTCAACTACTGAATTGTTTACATGGAATATACATAATATTATACATTTTAAAAAGGGTCTACTATATAATACATGTACAACTGCATTAACCAGTATATATATACACTACTCAACTTTTATAATCGGTCACTTTTCAAAGAATTGTATATTTTTTAATAATTCATATTTTCATTTGAAATTTTGACTGGCGTCGTTTAACAAATATCGCTAGCGATTTATAAAACTTAATCTGCCTTGACTGGACTAAAACCTTGTTGATAAACTTAATAAAATATTGGTATGTTTTTCGGTGATTTCCAGTTTTTAGTATTCGTGTTATTTTCAAAAAACCTGGGTGACCGATTATAAAAGTTGAGTAGTGTATATTAGCCTATTATGTTTTATAGCATTTGTAAAAACTTTTAAAACAAATCTTTACAGTACATATCCAATAATAACAATAAAATCATAATACACTCAGGTCATCCTTAAAAAAAATACTTGTTTGCTGTTTCCCGACCCAGGATTTAAAAAAAAAAATTGCCAAAGACAGTAAACACCTTAACAAATTAAACAAAAATATACTGAAGATAGCATAACATTATATTTTTTATAAAGAATTGCTATAAAAAGTGTTTGATAGTGCCCTTTTTTTGTGGGTAGGAAACAGCAAACCAACATACTTTTTTTGTGGTCGGCCTCACTTTGGTAAAAGTTATGAAACAGTTGTTGTTTTTTGGCCATTTAAATGTAGGTATATTTCATTATAAGATAATCAGTGATACTATGGCATAGTAGAGACCAGGCCTAAAAAATACACTTTTACAACTTTATAAGTAACTTGAAAACATGGTAGCCATAAGTTTAAAAATGAACATACCTTGTTGCACAGGAACTGGTCACTTTTAATTTTTGCCTTCTATTATTATAATTGTCTATAAAGGACTTTAATGGGAAATTTTGGAAAATGCTGGTGTTCTTTTTCAGAGGTCAAGCAGACGTTCGAAACAATCTCAGTTACATGCACACTATATACTAACATGTGCAGAAATAAATTTCCTATCCAACAATACCTTTCTTCCTACGATCCCTTGTAAATTCGCTGAGATATCCGAGTTCAAAGTCACCAAAGTGCAATTTCAGGCTACTCGTCGTTTGTTTATGTCCCCTATGTAAACAAATGAAATTTACCGAAAATCAGGTGTCCGTTAATTCCGTTAATTTCGGCGCACTATTCCAGCTTCAAATCACAACCAATTCACTAAAGTAAAGCATCGATACGTAAATAAATCCATATTTTATCAGTTTGCATAGACCGTATCACGAGAAAGTCACACAACAACGAGTATTTCGCCACTTGTTATCGGCACTAGCAGACTTTACAAATGAAACCGCCATTTTCAAATGAATTACGGGGCCGAATGACGTCATAATGCGAATCCAACAGCTATGGTAAGTATTTTTACTTTTTAATATTATTCTTGAATATATTAGAAAATACGTTAGTGCTTATCCATAACACTATTATAATCAATAATAGTGTTATGGATAAGCACAAGCGTATTTAATAATATATTCAAGAATAATTTTAAAAAGTATTTTTTTTTACCATAGCTGTTAGGTTCGCATTATGACGTCATTCGGCCCCGTAATTCATTTGAAAATGGCGGTTTCATTTGTAAAGTCTGCTAGTGACGATAACAAGTGGCGAAATACTCGTTGTTGTGTGACTTTCTCGTGATACGGACTATGCAAACTGATAAAATATGGATTTATTTACGTATCGATGCTTTACTTTAGTGAATTGGTTGTGATTTGAAGCTGGAATAGTGCGCCGAAATTAACGGAATTAACGGACACCTGATTTTCGGTAAATTTCATTTGTTTACATAGGGGACATAAACAAACGACGAGTAGCCTGAAATTGCACTTTGGTGACTTTGAACTCGGATATCTCAGCGAATTTACAAGGGATCGTAGGAAGAAAGGTATTGTTGGATAGGAAATTTATTTCTGCACATGTTAGTATATAGTGTGCATGTAACTGAGATTGTTTCGAACGTCTGCTTGACCTCTGAAAAAGAACACCAGCATTTTCCAAAATTTCCCATTAAAGTCCTTTATAGACAATTATAATAATAGAAGGCAAAAATTAAAAGTGACCAGTTCCTGTGCCTTGTTGACTATGATAATATAAATTAGACATTCTGAGTTATAACTAAGATCAGATGGCTATTATGATAAATTTTACAAAACATGTAAAGGAATGTAGGCATGGATTCATATAAGCTTACTTCTTGAAAGTAATGAAAAACTTCACCAAAATGGATGAGACATAAAGAAGATATGACCATTTGAAGGTCTAAAAAGCATATTTTGAGGTCTAGCATGTCATAGTTCTAAATGACCATATATGGCAAATTGATAATTATTATTTCACGCAAAGAAAATCACTGCAAACGAATGTAAAATCCTTAACTGATTATATAATGCATTATTGCATTTAGTATACTTTTCATACAACTGCCATATTTTCCTTATAACTCAGCAAATTATCATATTTATACATTCTCAAAATGACGGTTTTCATATCTGTTTCAAAACAACTTCAAATTGTCATATCTTTTTTGTTTATCGCCCGATTTTGATAATTCTTCATCTCAAAATGCTTGATAATAAAGCCTGTTTTATTATATGCTATATTCCCTTTAAGTTATTCTGCTTGCATTTAAGTGTTTGCAATCAGAGGACTATGATTTATTGACTAAGATCACATTACTCAGGAGGTTGTGAAAAAAAAGTTGACGGCTAGGATGACTAAATTAAATATTTCAAACAAAACGTGCATAAACCTGCACACAATTAAAATTCGCAAAATAATTGAACTGAATTGGGGTTTTAAGGTGCACCAACACATGAAAGTTTATATGGTGCCTAACAGGAATGAACATGCCAGGCTCATCCTCCATTTACATCAAGATAAAATATGGAGAATGGGCCTAGAACCTTCTCACCTGCAGAACTGCAGAGTTGCTGCAAATTCTATTGTAGACACTCCATTTACGCTAGAGCCATGTTTATTGTTTTTCTGCCACTGCTCTAGTGATTTGAGCGAGATGGCACCTGAAACATTGCAGGGGTCATGATGAAGACCTTTAATGAGCATGAACAAAAAATGATAAAATGAACAACAGGATCTGCAGTGGCATTATTCTTTCCCCCGAAACTAAACGGGGGCCCCCGGAACCACATGGGGCAATTTGCAAAAGAAAAAAAAATATCAACATTGTAAAACAGCACTATAAACACTATACAGATGTACAATTATTGCACGATTGCTCCATTGCATAGACAGAAGATAGCCAGGAAAGACACAAAGGTAGAAGGATAGCAATAACAACCTTTAGTATGTACCTATCAACAATATATACCGGGTACCATCATTTTCTGATAATACAAACATGTATCGCTACTTACGTTTCCTCATTCTGTTTCACTATCCTACTAAAACTAGATCACTAGTACAGTTACTTTAACCCACAGGCACATGTGTATAACATGTTCATAAAAAAAATGGAATGCACATTTTATAGATGGTAACTTTTCTTCTAAAACTAAAATAACTTTGGGTTAAGACTCTAGGAACTCATCTGCTCATAGTGGGTACAAGTCTACTGTCCTGGGATACGACTCTAGGAACTAGTCTACTCATACTGGGTACAAGTCTACTGTTCTGGGATACGACTCGAGGAACTCGTCTACTCATATTGTGTACCAGTCTACTGTTCTGGGATACGACTCTAGGAAATAGTCTACTCGTACTGGGTACCAGCCTACTGTTCTGGGTTGTGACTCTAGTAACTAGTCTACTCATACTGTGTACCAGTCTACTGTTCTGGGATACGACTCTAGGAACTAGTCTACTCATACTGGGTACCAGCCTACTGTTCTGGGTTGTGACTCTAGGAACTAGTCTACTCATACTATGTACCAGTCTACTGTTCTGGGTTGTGACTCTAGGAACTAGTCTACTCATACTGGGTACCAGCCTACTGTTCTGAGTTGTGACTCTAGGAACTAGTCTACTCATACTGGGTACCAGTCTACTGATCTGGGTTGTGACTCTAGGAACTAGTCTACTCATACTGTGTACCAGTCTACTGTTCTGGGTTGCGACTAGGAATTAGTCTACTCATACTGGGTACTAGCCTACTGTTCTGGGTTGTGACTCTAGGAACTAGTCTACTCATACTGTGTACCAGTCTACTGTTCTGGGATACGACTCTAGGAACTAGTCTACTCATATTGTGTACCAGTCTACTGTTCTAGGATACGACTCTAGGAACTAGTCTACTCATACTGGGTACCAGCCTACTGTTCTGGGTTGTGAATCTAGGAACTAGTCTACTCATACTGTGTACCAGTCTTCTGTTCTGGGTTGTGACTCTAGGAACTAGTCTACTCATACTGGGTACCAGCCTATTGTTCTGGGTTGTGACTCTAGGAACTAGTCTACTCATACTGGGTACCAGTCTACTGATCTGGGTTGTTACTCTAGGAACTAGTCTACTCATACTGTGTACCAGTCTACTGTTCTGGGTTGTGACTAGGAATTAGTCTACTCATACTGGGTACCAGTCTACTGTCCTGGGTTATGACTCTAGAAACTAGTCTACTCATACCTGGAACCAGTCTACTGTCCTGGGTTAAGATTCTAGGAACTAGTCTACTCATACTGGGTACCAGTATACTGCCCATACTGGGTACCAGTATACTGCCCTGGGATAGGACTTGCTTAGTCTATAACTATGGGATACCAGTCTACTGTCCTGTGTTATGACTCTAGGAACTAATCTACTCATACTGTGTACCAGTCAAGTGTCCTGAGTTATGACTCTAGGAACTATTCTGCTGATACTGGGTACCAGTCTACTGTCCTGGGTTAAGACTCTAGGAACTAGTCTTCTGATAATGGGTACCAGTCTACTGTCCCGGGTTAAGACTAGGAACTAGTCTACTGATACTGGGTACCAGTTTACTGTCCTGGGTTAAAGGGTCCTCCAAATTGAAATAACTTTCCTTTGTATTACAAAGATAATGATTAGCAGTTTCTAAAAATACTTCGGTCAAAATCGTAAACCTATTCGTTCATCGGTAAATCACGAATCCATACGGCACATTTGCCCCTAATACACACCTGACACGGAAACGTAACTGAGGTTTCACGGAAACAGCCGAATGGAAAAACCCCGTTGACGTCACGCATTACCTATGGTTCGTTAGAAACCAAAATGGCGGACACAAACCAAGTAAACAATGCGAGCGAAGTGGACAATCAACATTTTGCGTACCCCATCCACTTTGATTCTGAGCGTATAAAGTATAAATGAAAACAATAAACGAATAATACAAATAAACTCATGATATTAGATTTTTCAATGTCTTCATCCTGTGACTGTGTCTCCGTCTGTGGGTCTGCAAATCGGAGAATCGGTGAATTGCGTCAGGTTTCAGCATTGGTTTTAAGTTTTGATACCTACTGTATTTACTCAATGAGTCCGGACACTCATTAATTCCGGACACCTAATTAATTGAAGAAAATAATAAAACTAGTGCTCGGACATATTAAAGGGACACTGTCCGTAAGTAAGCAGATATTGAGCATAACCAAATAACTGGCTGACTTTTATTTAGTGAAATGTATACATGAAAACATGAGGATAGACCCTAAGAAATATGTAGGAATACATTCGTGAGTTTGAAAAAAAAAAGTTTTAATTATTATATGTAAATAAAGTGGGACCCACAATATTTACCTTTTCTGCGATCACATGACTTCCATTAGCGCATTAGGTTTTCACCACAGTATGTATTGCGTAATATGTATAGCCCGCTTAGCTCAGTTGGGAGCGTTGTTGACCACTTTACGCTCACGCACACTATTATTCCGACGAGTGTAATTTTAGTTTGGGCTGCGAGTTCAAACGCACAAAGCGGCTTTACTTTTTTTTGTACCGCGATTGAATTCCGTTAAACAATCTTGCTTTTAATTAGTAAATATTCAATAATGTTTAGTGTGTAATGTTTGCGTACATAATTATTGTGTGTTTTATAAGCTAAAAGTAACGGACAGTGTCCCTTTAAGAAATCAATCTTATTTCAATAGTTTTGATGCTGAATAAATTAGGACATCGGGAAAAGATGAATTATTCGCCGAAAATGACAGGTTAAAATTACGATCAACGATTCTAATTGCTGATTGCATCCCGATAATTACCAACAGAGGCAGCATAATATACTTCAATGAATTTAATTGTAACTTGTTTGATGCAATTAAATAAAACGTTTTTGATCGTGATTTTTTACTGTTATTAACGAGCCATTTTGAAACAATTAAGTATTACTGACAAATGCTATAATTTTGTGTAATCGGTCAGGCGCGTGTTGAAACAATTGTCTAAACCAGGTAAAATCATTCCAATGTAGGTGTTACGGGTTGTTTTGTGTTGTCGCTGTCGTTGCTAGTGGGCCATTCCATTATCTGGCATTACCAGCAAAAAAATACGGTCTCGCTCACAAAGGTAAAGTGCTGTGCGATTTGTTGTCTGTTTGTACAGACACATGAACTATTTTTTATTTCATACTATAATTGAATTGAATTGGATTTTATAGTCGCACCAACAGCTAAGGTCATATGGCAACTTTCCAGCTTCCACTGGTGGAGGAAGACACCATGTGCTCCTCTGGGCAATTTTCGTGCACGGGTGGGCACCTGGGTAGAACCACCGACGTTCCGCAAGCCAGCTGGATAGCTTCCTCACATAAAGATTCCTAGGCCCCTGAGGGATCGAACCTACAGCGGTGAGGGGCAAGTGATTGCAAGTCAGAGACTCTAACCACTCGGCCACGGACCCCCCCCTATTTCATACTATAAGCATGGCATGCTGTGTTTTTTAGCTTCGATTTGAGGAATAACATGATGGTGCAATTAAATGAATAAAGAACACGACTATTTTATAATTTTAATTTATTTTCTGCAATACCTTGTATGTTTTTATTTTGTAATAAAATAATCAACATGTTTTAAAATTGCATTGTCTCATTATTCAGTAAAGTTCATTGCTACATTTCAAACAAAATATAATAATTTAATATAATAAACTAGATGTCATAATTGTTCATTAGTTCATTGTTTACACATTTTTTATTAGTTCACTGTTGTGGATTGAATCGCATATAGCCCAGTATACTATTACACAGTCCGCATTAGCCAGCATATAACTACACTTGTGACTAGAATGTGACAGTTCCACAGACCAAACAGTGTACCGCTCACTCACCGCAAAATTCAAAGGAATAAACCCACTCTACCCGCGTGTAAAGTGTGTCTCGGTGTACTGATTTCACAGGTTTTACAGTTTGCCCAAGTTGAGTACCGTAATTTTTGACAGTTTATAGAATAGCCGCATAATTACCAATAAGTGATCATTAATGGATGGATTTTCGTAATTACCGTAAACAACGAAGGTGAGATTGCCCCGAACATCACAGTTAAAAATACTTACCGTAGAATGTTAATTTACCGTTCCCTCTCAAAATATTCGGACATTGGCAAATATGAATTAATTTTGGAAAGTTATATTTCCGGACACCAAAAAAAATAATTATGTTATCCCGTCTGAACTGATAGAGTAAATGTAATCTCTTTTTCGTTTCATAAGAGTCATCAAAATCTTTCTCAGTAAAATGGTCCGAACATACGCGAGTGTGCTCTGAAAAATTCCATTTCACACCGTTTTGCAAAACAAGTTCAATCCATTTAGTTCGATGACGGCAACATGGAAATGTGTGTAGACTTACACTGCCTTCATGTTTACTTTTTCTACAAAAGCTTAATGAGCACCTTTTCACCATGATGAAGACACGAACACATCAATACTATTCCAGGGTTTAAAACACTTAGGCTATATGAGAAAAATGACATCCAACAAGAGTAACGGTTTGTTTACACACATATACGCGCCATAATTGATTATGTAAATTAGATAGTTTGTACGGAAGATGTGATTGGTCGTCCCTTATGACGTCATTTTCCGAAGATCGATCGCGCACCAGTTTTTTTTGTGTACAGGTAAACTTCATACCTGTAAAACTTGCATTTATCAACGGTTTTTGAGAAAACGGACGATGACACTGACATTCTTTTATAATAAGCTTTCATTTAAAATCACTTTATTTTTCAATTTGGAGGACCCTTTAAGACTTTAGGAACTAGTCTACTCATAATGGGTACAAGTCTACTGTCCTGGGTTATGACTCTAGGAACTTGTCTACCGATACTGGGTACCAGTCTACTGTCTTGGGTTATGACTCTAGGAACTAGTCTACCGATACTGGGTACCAGTCTACTGTCCTGGGTTATGACTCTAGGAACTCGTCTACTCATACTGGGTACCAGTCTACTGTCTTGGGTTGACTTAGTCGATAATCTATGACGCTTGATTGTAAATACAAATGTCTTGACCAGTTGTGCAGAAACAAATTTGAGACTGGAACCACGTGACCGTAATTATTATTTTATTAAAGTATTTCTGACCATCCGCATTTATTTCGTCGTTATAATGACGAAGTTTTCCTCTTTGTTTATATATTATTTTATTGTCTTTCTGCCTTTCTGTATATCTTGGATCTCAGGTGTTTCTGTCTCAGCCAATCAGAAACCTTACCAATGTATTGGCAAAAATCAAACTTTGTTCAGGAGGTCTGTTCTAGACGTTCGTCTTGAAAACAAGCAAGCGTCACAGATGATCTAGGCTAGGGTTGACTCTAAGGAACTAGTCTACTGATACTGGGTACCAGTCTATTGTCCTGGGTTAAGACTCTAGGAACTAGTCTACTGATAATGGGTACCAGTCTATTGTCCTGGGTTAAGACTCTAGGAACTAGTCTACTGATAATGGGTACCAGTCTACTGTCCTGGGTTATGAACTAGTCTACTCATGATTGGTACCAGTCTACTGTCCTGGCTTAAGTCTCTAAGAACTAGCCTACTGATACTGGGTACCAGTCTACTGTCCTGGTTTAAGACTGTAGGAATTAGTCTGCTGATACTGGGTACCAGTCTACAGAATAATGAACGTAAACACCTATACCTACTGCATTAAAGGGACACATGGCAATCTTGCTTTTTTGAAAACTTGCGACATCACGTTAGTTTTTCTAAATAACATGCATTATTTCAATCATTAATAATAATTATAAGAATAGTATAAACCGATTTGTTTTGTATATTACTGACTTTCGATAATACTGCACCAATAATATATTTCAACATTTGGTAAAATAAGAAAATAGAAAACTCAAAATTTTATTTAATGATATACAAGCAGGTTTAAAGTCAAAATGTTCCTTAATAAATAAGTACAGACGCTAATATTGATGCTTGATAAAAACTTCAAGATTGAAGATGCCGTGTGCCCTTTAAAATTAACATAACCTCACTTCATAGGAATGTACAACAATATAGTGGCCATATATTATATAAAAACAATGTCATAATTATTATAGACCCAGTTGCATTCAAGTACCCCCAAAATGCATTTCATTTGCATTCTTTGTTCGTTCCACTTGCGCTCCGTTTGCATTCATTTAGCATTTTAATTTTATAAATGCATCGATTTGCATTCGTGAATGCATTCAGATGCATTCCTGAGGCATCAGAAATGCATGCAGTGTTAATAAACGAAACTCTGCATTTATTTAAATACTCGGAACTGCATCCCTGATGCAACAAATGGAGAAAATGCACTTGCGTTTGTTTGTGAGGCGTTTAACACTCGCAACATCTCTCACGGTAAATCAACTATTGTTTTGCACTAATTATTTTATTTTATTCTAAAAGTTTATGCAGCTTTTCACTAAAATATTAGGGAAAGACTGTAAGGGAAATGTAATTTTGGAATTAACCCCGTTCAAAAGGATAACAATAGTTATTCAAATAGGCGAAATGCATTTATGTTCATTAAAACAAATGCAGTTTTACAAAGGTTCCATCTGCTGTCAGTGATCAGCATTTCAAAAAGTGCAATTATTTTTCATTTTGCATTTATAACAATGCACTCAGCATTCATTTTGCGTTCAATTTATAGATCATGCATCGTTCATTCTGCATTCATTACTCATTTGTTCTGCATCCATTCTGTATTTATTTTGGGTATCATAAAGCAACTGGGTCTGTATGTTATGATAAAAACTATGAGGTGTATATTCTTTATAACAAGATAATTTGTGGAATGATGTATTTTCATGATCAGGTTCCTTTACCTTTGTTGCTACAGGAAAATCCAAATTTGAGTCAAGTCTGCAAAGCCTAAAACACATCACGCCATCTAACATAGGACCTCAATTTGTCAGGATTTGCATATACATACATACTGGTAGGAGGCCTGTCCTTATCTACCACGCCACACTAAAAATGTAAAAAATAAAATAAAAAACGTTTTCAAATGCACTTCTGCGTATGATGAAAGCTTTTAAAAAAAAATTACAAATGCAATTCTCTGTTTGGTAAAAAAAAATCTGTTTTAATTCCACCACAATACTGGAGTAATATATAAAAGTTTTCTTTTTTAACGGTATGCATTTGAGTTATACAAAACACAACGGTATCACTACACCTCTTGTGTACACTGTCTATAACTACATGATTTACTGCGGACACTGTCCATTACTTCATCACATTACACCTCTTGTTATTGCAGACACTATCCATTACTACATGATGTTACACCTCTTGTTACTGCGGACACTGTCCATTACTACATCAAATTACACCTCTTGTTACTGCGGACACTGTCCATTACTCCACCTATACTTGATGTAACCTTTGTTCCACTTTGTAAAACCCTGAAATACAAATTAGTTTTTTTTGTTTTAGATCTAACATCGCAAGTAAAACAATACTGATCTTGAAGATATCCGCAGACATTTAGCTGAAATTGAACAAATGTCAGCTAATTAAACTAAAACCTATCACTGAAGGTGATAAATACCCCCACTTTTTGATCAGCTGTTATGTGTATATGAAGTCTGGGAACAACCCATTCAAAACTGTTTTGAGGAAAGCAAATAATAAAATACGTTACGCGATGTGACGGGACAAAAAATTCTTGCATACCGGACAAGGATATCCGTCATTTTACCGGGGCTAGATATTTCCATCTCACCCTAGGATCGAGATAAATTCACGCGTGCACCAACATCCGGTATGCAGGAAAACATGCGAAATGTTAGTAGCTGGCGGCGTCAACGCACATGTCTCTGATATGCAAGAAAAAGAATCTATCATGGGTATTCGGTTTAGATATGGAATTCCAACCCTAGTTCCTCAGTTCCAATAAAAGCACTTATACCTCGGGATGGAATTCCCTATCTGAGCCAGATACCCATGAAAGATTCTTATAGTGTTACGCGACTGGGTATTACAGACAGCGTGATTTCTATATAGCCCCTACTTCACTTTGTGAAAACGGTGGTATAATAAAGATAATTGTAATTTTATACAGATGATATACTAACAAGAAATACCTTTTTAAAATGAGGAAACTTGCAGGGTAAAGTTATTTTTTGAAAATGTGGAACAACAAAAAAGGAACAATATAAAGAAAATTGCTAGCACACTTCAAGAGTTACAAGTGACGTCAGGGTTTCCCTTAGGGCTTTAAGGCATGTTGCTTGAGACATATACCTTACTGGTGAAAACAGGTTGGAGGCATGCTTTATTTATTAAGGTTAGATAAAAATTGCCTTTGTCTAGCATATATAGCAAATGATAATTTAAGGAAATGGTAGTGTTTCAATAGTGTTAGAGCTCATGGTCTACCAGAAACAGTTGATGTTTAAGCTTTTATCAACTGCTTAAAGGAAATGTGTTTTATAAGCAAGAATAAATCGTCATTCACGCACTAAATGAGACATGCCTTCAGAAATGGGAGAAAACCTGTACGTTATCTTGCTGGAATAACGTCATGTAATAACTCAACACTATATACAATGTTTAGGAATTTTGAGACAATCAGTGTTTGCAATTGTTAAAGATGAATGGCCACCCTTTTTGTAATATTATCAATTAAAAAACTCTTAAAGGGAATACAGCAACACAGCCAAATAATCTTTTTATTGAGCATTCTGAAAAACTTGGAAAAGGGTGAAAGAATTATCAAAATTGGATGATAAACAAAGAAGATATGATCGTTTGAAGGTTCTGTTGAAATGGATTTGGAAGCTGCCATTTTTAGAGCTATGACATCACAGTTCTAAATGACCATATATGGAATATTGATAAATATGAATTTACTCATTTAAAGGTGGAAAACTTAAAGTAACTGTATGAAGAATATGTACAACTAATGGCAATAATGCTTTATATTACCAGTTAAGGAGTTTGCATTCATTTGCAGTGATTTGCTTTGCTTTAAATGATATTTATCAATATTCCATATATGGTCATATGGAACTATGACGTCAGTTTTCAAAATGTCGGCTCCCATATCCATTTTAGAACAACCTTCAAATGGTCATATCTTTTTTGATTATCGTCTGATTTTGATAATTCTTTCACCTTTTTGCAAGTTTTTCAGAATTCTCAATAAAAGAGCTGTTTGGCTGTGTCGCTACATTCCCTTAAAACATCATATGAACATTTCTTGATAGTATAGAGAGAAACATATACTTAAAATCGCTACTAAGTTGTATGTAAAATTAAGTATTATTTGCATGACGTAGATACTGCTTTTACCACTGCGTGACTGCACGGGAAATGAGGTAAATCTGAATTGTATAGCTGCACAACTATTGCCAGGTAACTGATAAATACATTTACCTGTGGATTAATTTACCTGTTCAAAGTTTTCTACGTCATCAAATAAAATCTTATTCTCGCTTTTCACACATATTGCAATGTGGGAATTGTAAATATCTATTGTTGTGTATCGATTTAGATTTAAATAAACATAAACATGTTCATGAAACAAAACGTGGCCGGAGAACTTCAATTAATATCCTTCAATTTCAAAATATATGCTTAATATATATTACAAATTAATTTAGCAATAAAACTGAACACCCACATAACCTACTGGTGCATTTTCATTGATCTTCACTATATTTATTTAAGGTTGTAGTTATAGTTGAAAAGTAATATATTACGTTCTTACCTTCTTAAAGGCCAAGTAGCGCATGATGAAGATGAACTTTTCTTAGTTTGGAATTTTGGATTAATCCAGGGCTGTGTACTGTAATCCACCTCTTCAGAATTATTGCTGTCACCGTTGCCAACACTACATCTGTTTTCATTACCAACAGAATCCATGTTGTCTGGATGCTTGAATTCATTATCATAGTCATCATCGTCATCTGGGTGTTTTACGTAACTGTTGGTGTAGGAGTTGTCTGGACTGGACCCAGGATAATTCTCATCTCCACTGTCAGACTGGCTCTGACTGGGACTCCAGTCGTCCAGGCATATCTCATTGCTCTCCTCATAGTCCTGGGAAACAAATTATGAATATAGAGGATCTTACATGAGTACTGTGTATTACTGATTTTAATAATCCTATCTTTTTATCCAACGAGTTTATTAAAGTCAATAATACACAGTCACGAATGTAAGATTCTATTTTAATATCACAAAACACACCTATGACGTGATAGTTTCACTTTAATGTTGTCAATTTTCCTTATACGGCTGCAATTTGTAAGACAAACCATGACGTCGTTTTGTTGTTTACATGACGTCGCTACGTTACGCAGCCGCTGTAACTGCGTTCGCCATACAAATAATGCGACACCTTAAACCAAATTGAACGTTACTAACATTCATTTTATGAAGGAAGATTTCAAATAATGATAAATAATTAAGGCGTCTGAACGTACCGTATAATATACCATGCAAACAATTGGGATTAAATGTTTTACTGTATACACATACAGTGATTCGGTCCTCATTTGCATCTATAATACACTAGTGTATTACGAAAAATAAGTCATGGCTTTATTGCACTCCCAGAAGCCATGTTATGTGATAAATAATTTTCATGTATGGGGTTTAACATCACATTTTACAATCTTTCAGTCATATCACAATGGTGTATACTTGTAGCAGAGAGCTCAATGCTCAATGTTACGATGCTGCCGGACTGCAGTACCTTGCTGTTGACACACGACTCGATACACGACTCAGTCACTTTATACTGACAAGCCAACCAGTCCTAGAACAACCTTTTATATACTGAATGTCAAGAAGAGCTACTAGTATCATTTTTATGAAGTCGGAATGACCTGGATGGGGATTGAATTCATGACCTCCCACATGCGAGATGGACATTTTACCACTTTGTCACCGCCGCAGAACAAGTTAAACTCTTTTGATTTTTTAAATAAGTAAAAAAAATCCTTAATTAACAGGGTTCAAACTATGCCTGGATTTTAGGGGGAAGTGACTTCTCCCTCCAAAGAAAATAGAGAGAAGTGACCGAAAAATAGGGAGAAGTGAGGGAAACACGATCTTTTAAATAAAGCGCGCAATCTGTTATTGTTAATTATTAACTGATATACATGTATACACCCTATTGGTTTTATTCACACTCACAGGCACTCTTTACTTATATATATATATATATATATATATATATATATATATATATATATATATACTGCAACTATAGAAGAAAGGATTGAGAGAAGAATTAAAGGGATTAGCGACACAGCCAAACCATCTTTATTATTGGGAGTTCGGAAAAACTTGAATAAGGGTGAAAGAATTATCAAAATCGGATGATAAACAAAGAAGATATGATCATTTGAAGTTTCTGTTGAAACGGATATGGAAGCGGCCATTTTGAGAGCTATGACATCACGGTTCTAAATGACCATATAAGGAATATTTATAATTATGAAAATTTACTGATTTATAGGGAAAAAATGACAGCAACTGTATGAAAAATATGTAATACTTAATGGCAATAATGCTTTATATGACCAGTAAAAAAGTGCATTCATTTGCAGGGAATTTCTTCGTTTTAAATGATATTTATCAATATTCCATATATGGTAATACAGAACTATGACGTCATAGTTCTAAAAATGGCGGCTCCCATATTCGTATTAGAACAATCTTTAAATGGTCATATCTTTTTTATTTATCATCAGATTTTGATAATTCTTTCACCTTTTCCCATTTTTTTCAGAACTCTCAATAATAGAGCTTGTTTTGCTGTGTCGCTACATTCCCTTTAATATAAATATATTCCATGTATCTTTATTTATTCATCTTTTTGCTCACAATATGACCTACTTATGTGTCGACGTGCCGTAAAACACCATTCATTCATTCATTCATTCATTCATCTTTCTATCAATTTGTATGGAGTTCTATGAAGGGTGTAAATATGATTCTCAAACTTCTTCCTAAAAGGCTTATTCCTCATTAAGACATATAAGACCAATTTATGTGTTTTGTTTCCCAATTCCCAAGCTAAAAACAATATTTAATAAAAAAAAAAGTTTTTCCTCCATCCGAACTTATGTACCTATCCGAACTACTATGACACCGCACTTTCCGGAAGCAAAATATTGCCGAAAATTCAGTAGAAATGTCATCTATTATCATGGATTTATATATACACTGGATTTGAAACATGTCGTAAATCCAATTTATCCGCCGAATAATAATTTACCCATGAATACTTGCGCGTACAGGTAAGGTATTATGGCGCATACGCATTGCGCTAAGTTACGCACCGTCTTACGAATTGATCAAATGTAAGAAAACCTAGTATACATATCGTTGTTAATTTATTTGTTTTGGGAAAAGTATTTACGATAGCCGGCTATTTCAAAAACGAGTTGAAAGATAATTCTTTATTCTATACAGTGATGTTGGTTTTAGCTTTACTAAAATCGAACTAAATAACAAAAATTATGTTCGTTTGACCGTATGTGAAACTGCGACAGTGACGTAACTCGGCAAATTTAAAAAAAATATATTTACATATCGTTGCTGGTTTGTTTATTTTGGGAAGAGTATTTAAGGTAGCTGGCTAATTCAAATACAAGCTGAGAGATTATTCTTCATTCTATAAAGTGACTTCTGTTTTAACTTTAATAAAAAAAAATAATAATATGACCGTAGGTGAAACTGCGACAATGATCATGTGACTCTGCAAATTGTAAATATACATGCATAATGATACATGTAAGTACATAAGTTCGCTGGCTCATTAGGTAATTCGACTCGATTTTGGTTTCAGTTGCCTTGTTTAATTAAACTATGATGGATTTAGTGGTCTATTGTTCCATATTGCACATCTGGCGCCTTCTAATTAACACCGTTCGATACCGAATATACAGTGCGGTCGACGTGTCTGTTTTTATTACACCCTTCCACCCCTAAGTCAGAGGTGTCATACCGAATATACAAGGTGGTCGTGCGCGATATTTCGGCATATTGTCCCCTTAGAAGGGCAGTAACAGATGTAATTCAAAGGGTTGTTTTGTGTTCCAAATAACAGGATGTTGGTGATCGATATAATATTTCTGTTTTATTGCACGCAAGTACCCCAAAAGTCAAACGTGTCATATCGAATACACAGGTATCGCATCGTAATACTATTTTTTAACCAACTTAAACAGCAAAATTTGAGACGAAAACAAAGGCTATACATAAATCCAAAGCCGTCATTCAAATCTATACAATAATGGCAATACAAAGGAATAATTATTTTGAACATCGAACCATAAATAAAACAGGAGTTTCACATAGAACGTTTATACATTTATGAAAAATGAAGGCGATTTCATTGATGAATTTTCAACCAATTTCAACTGCGTAATTTACGAACAAAACAAAGGCTATACAGAAATCCAAGACCGGCAAGCAGCTCTACACAATAATGGCATTACGAAGGAATAATTACTTTGAATATCGTAACATAAATGAAAGAGAAGTTAAATTTTCAAAAAATGTACACTCTCGATTTCAAGCCGCATAATTAGTTATGCGAACATAACTAATTAAACTTACTTATAAGCAACTCTACACAGAAGTGTCAAAAATACAGCAGACCTTCATTTCCACTAGATTTTCATATGACTACCAGTTTTTCTACAGAAACATCGTGACATGTTTTGAGTAATGCGCCCAGGGCCCGCAATATTATAAATCAATCTAATTGCAAAAGACAATCAGTCTTAATTATTTACACACTATTGACGGAAGGTCAATATCGGTCATAGTTGTCGGAAATCCAATTATAAGAGTAAATGAATGCAGTTAAATATTTTTTCTATCTATGAATTTCTAAAAGTATGTGATGGTGTTTTAATTATGCGCTCCGGGGCCTGCTGTACTTGATAGTGATTGGTAACCTGCTATCAATACACGACATCACAGTAGAAATGAAACAATCCTGATCTTAAAATAAATAATGTAACAAGAAATGCCACTGTAAGTGACAAATGCCCCGAAGTGACCTTTGACCTCTAAGTGTGACCTTGACCTTGGAAACACGGACCTGGATTTTGTGCGCGACACGTCGTCTTGTTGTGGTGAGCAATTGTGCCAAGTTATTTGGAAATCCATCCATTATTGCCAGATTTGTTACCCGGACACGATTGTACGTCCGAACGAACAAATGGAGGGACGGACTGACGGTGCGACTACTATATGCCACCCTTCGTGGGCATAAAAATAAACATTTGTCACCAACTTTTTGCAACAACAAATGAAATGAAATGAAATGAAATGGGGTTTTAAGGCGCACCAACACATTACAGATTATATGGCGCCTAACAGGCATGAACATGCCAGGCTCATCTTCCATGTACATCGAGATAAAATATGGAAAATTTTACCACCCGATTACGGCCTTTTACAGAAAATACTGAGCATATCGTTACAGGCTGAGTGTATTATAATAAATACTATTTATAACTTGTACCATAATATACCGGTATATCGGTAATACCGCGCACCACTACTGTCTACAAACACATCAGATAAAGTTTTACTGGTTCCTAGGTTATCAGCTTGTTTTAACCTTTTGCTAGATTTTATAATGCCACGCCGCAGTCCAGTCTTATGGACGATAAGGGATTGTAAGTATTTAACTCAGTACCATCAACAAGGTATCTAGATTTTCAGACTGATTGAACATCTGAACTTAGTCTTAAATGTCTATTTCGTACCGAAAATGATGTCTTACAATGTAAAATTGTTTCGTGGAAGTACGCTACGAGCTACGGAAACTCCAACTGGCAAAGAGAAGTTACCAAAATACACTCCGTTTTTAAAATAATAATGTACCAGAAAAATTACGTCCATACATGGTACGGATTGAATTAAAATAAAATGAGTACTTGAAATATAAACACGTAATTTATGTCGATACGCGGTCTACCTGTTCATTTTACATATTGGTAATGAATATTCAAATTTATAAACCTTTGAAGATCCTGGCATATTGCTGTCTGTACTAGATGTTATGGAGTCCGTCCTCCGGCGTTTAGTGGGTGTCAGACAGTTAGTGACATCCACCTCAGATAGGGCTCTCAGAGATGTCCGCAAGGGAGATAACCCAACTTTGACTGGGGAAGACTTGCCATCCTTTTTTCCTGGACGATTTTTGCGCTGCAGAATATATTATTTTTAAATAATAAATTGTCTAATAAATATCTATTATAGAATACAATACATGTGTAAGTACCGATCATATCGGATTTGAAAAGAATAAAAGCTAGGTTTCCAAACGGCTAGGGATTTCTTAACCAGAAAAAGCAGCTGTATTTCAGGGCTATCAAAAGTGACTAGTCCCAAAAAAATGTCACTAGTCCCAAAAAATGAACACAAGTCCTGAATTCTTTTGATTTTAACTGATTTGGATACTCATTATAATTCATTATATAGAGTAAAATGAAACAATCCTTATTTACACTTCAGACAACTAATGCATGTTTCAGTTGTATAGATTGTAGGCTGCCATTGGGTGAAATAGTAGAAACAGTAAGAATCTTAAGAGGAAAATCCTGGAGTGTCTTCTGAGCTTCTTGTCGATACTGGGATGCAAACACTTTATGAAGTTCTTGCCTGAGCCAGACACAAACAGGAGTACAAGGCTAAAGTTGGTTGTGGCAAGCTTGGGATAAGCCTTGCAGAATTTACAAAACATCTTATCATCCTCATGATACACTAACCACGAGAAGGTATCAAACCAGTTTTAGTTAAAAGTTCCGTCACGTTTGTTTACATCATAGTTTTGACTTTTTGGTTGTCTGTGAATCACATTCAACATTTTTCCTATTTTTACTTTCACTTTTACTTTCAATCTGAATATTTTCCTTATTTTTGACACCGAAAAAGTTCAACAAACTCATTTTTGAAATGTAAACATTAGCACTGCCGAATATGAAATCAAAGTCATTATGTATATCAGTTTGTTTTGTTTTTATTTCATTTTTTGACAACTCAGTTCTTCCAACGTAATTAGTACACTAACTATGCTCAAACCCCCGTTCATGTCTGGTAGAATTACGCTCAACAATACACTGAGAACAAAAAAAATCACACCTACCGTTCCATATCGAACATGCTGCCATTATCAAACGTCCTTAGTTTCTTTACTCGACAAATCGGCCTGATTGCTAATTAATCAACGTGTTAGTGTAATTGTTTTGAGTGTATCGCCATTTTCAGCTCACGTGATGAACAGGTGATATACCTGTAGTAGTCGTTTCATTGGCCAGCGGGTTTGGATTAAAATAGATCGGGTTAATTAATTGGATAATGTCGATAATGCCGACTGTCAATTAAAGTAATTTGGAGGCGGGACTTTCGACATGCTTGATTGTTGATAAATGTGCCCGTGGTCACTGCTGATTGCCGCTGTGGATGCTAATTGCATTGCATAAGCGAGAGCAATTAAAGGATTACGTTGGGATTGTTTTACGACAGGTGGCTGGCTTTGTTAATTGGACAAATCTGGGACTGAAATCTTTCAAATATTGACACGCCCGACTTTCTCTTCTTTTTTTTAAATTGGACTAGTCCGGGACTGAAATCTTTGAAAAAATAACACGCCCGACTTTGGGTTTGGACTAGTCCCGGTCGGATTTGTACAGCCCTGATATTTTTCAGTGTCAAAATCAAGTGCATAAAGATTATGACAATTTTTAAAAGCTATAATATTATTTTTTAAACTAGAAAATGTGTCCATGTGACACAGAATAATTACATGATGCAGGTCAAGGTCATTCACATTGACCTTCTTTTACTAGGAACATACTGCTGTCATATAGATGTCAGTGAGTAAGTAGGTCAAGGTCATTCATATTGACCTTCTTTTTTTAGGAACATACAACTGTCATATAGATGTCAGTAAGTAGGTCAAGGTCATTCATATTGACCTTCTTTTGCTAGGAACATACAGCTGTCATATAGATGTCAGTAAGTAGGTCAAGGTCATTCATATTGACCTTCTTTTGCTAGGAACATACAGCTGTCATATAGATGTCAGTAAGTAGGTAAAGGTCATTCATATTGACCTTCTTTTGCTAGGAACATACAGCTGTCATATAGATGTCAGTGAGTAAGTAGGTCAAGGTCATTCATATTGACCTTCTTTTTTTAGGAACATACTACTGTCATATAGATGTGAGTAAGAAGTTCGAAAACTGTATGGCATTTAATCTGAGCAATGATTACATCTGCCATCTGAGGTTTATCCTACCTTCAGGTCCTGCTTTTTCTCCCGTAAGCGCATCTTCATGAGTGACTTCCCTCTTGCTGGTGCCAAGTTACTGCTTGGCTTACGTAATGTCTGTCTGTTCAAATTCAGTTTCCTAAATAAGACAACCATTTCATGCATTAAAGAGCAGATCAAATAAGAAAGAACTGACATAACTATATAGAGCAAATATGATTACTTAGAACAGATGCATAAAATAAATGTAAATATAGAGATCAAACGTAAACTTCAACTTCAATGAGGTGACTCGATAATATCCGCTGTGCAGACATCAACATCGAGGATGAAAACATATGTGTGAAGCATTGAAGTGGTAAATAATATAGGTATAGAATTTTGGAGGACAGACTGCCTAAAGTCATTCTGTCGTGGCGGAAACTTCTAGGCAACCATTGGTTGGATGGTCATTTGCCCTACATAATACTATGGCATGTGAGGGACAACTATCCTAGCTCTGTGCCGGGTGCCTGTGATTAATATTAGATCTGCTGATGTTCTACGCTGCCATTTAAGTTGCTGGATCATTGATGTAACACTTTCAGGATTTTGATAGTTAAAGAGTTTATTGAGTACGAAGCATGCTGCATCCTCTGAATGTTCTATTTGCTTGATCTGAGTTTGTCGGTAAGGATTCCAAGTAGGAGAACTGTATTCCAGTTTTGGTCAAACTAAAGGCTGATATGCTCTTTCTTTGACGTTTATCAGGCAGTGCTTAAAGTTCCGTTTTAATAAGCCAAGAACTCTAGCTGATTTGTTTGTGATGTTTTCAATGTATAGATTATATTTCATGTTGTCCGAGATTTCAACGCCAAGATATGGGTGATGTTTCACTGTCTGTAGTTTGTGACCTTTCATTTGGTATTCAAAGTTCTGTTTATCTAGTCCATTTCTTGCCATTTTCATTATTGCACATTTGTCTATATTAATTTCCATCTGCCACAAGTTACTCCAGTTTACACGTTTGTTCAAATCATCTTCTGTAAATAACACAATCTTACGGTAGATGAAATGTCGTCGGGGATGTCATTAATGTACACCAAAAATAGTGTCGGGCCCAGTACTGTTCCCTGGGGTGATTCAAGTGAAGTTTCACCTTCGATGACAACCTGTTGTTGTCTAACCCTCAGGAAATAACCCACGCCAGAGTGTCAAAGTGGATGCCATACTATTCCGTCCTGGTGGATAGACACTCCTTGTCGAAGGCTTTTGAATATCAAGCCGATGTCCTTTGTCCATGTATCTGGTAATATCGTCTGTAGTTAGTAGTTGTTGTGACTCACAGGATCTGTTTGAACGGAATCCGTGCTGATTTTCGTTTAAAATATTGTTTCTATCAAGGTGGTTCATTATTTCTGATACTAGGATATGCTCGAGAATTTTTGAAATTATAGCTGTAAGGAAACTGGTCAATATAACGCTGGGTTTATTCTGTCAAACTTCTTATATACTGGGACTATATTAGCCTTTTTCCAGTCTTTTTGGGATTTCAGATGTATCTAATGATTGTTGGTATAGGCTAGTTAACACTGGTGGAATCTCTAAAATAGACTCTCAGTACAGATATTGGCATTTTCTCCGGTCCACTTGCTTTTTAGTCTTTTGATGCAGTTTATGACTCCATTAGTTGTAATATTTAATTTTTTTCATCGATTTATACGGTGATTCTCACTTTTTCGGTTGTCCATCCATGTTATCTTTTGTGAATACCGAAAAGAATTGGTTGTTCAGAATTTTGGCTTTCTCTTTTGCGCTTTCTGCTATTTTCCCATTCGCTTTCAGTGTTTCTATGCTCATGGTGTCCTGTTTTCGTAACTTGATATATTTCCAGAATGTTTTCAAACTATTGTCATTTTCAGGTTCTAGTAAGCCGTTTATATAATTATAGTAGGATGTGTGAAGTTTATTACATGCTATTTTCCTAAACAATAGTGATTAAATGACTGGTACGTATACATGCTAGATTACCATACTGGTAAATAGACATGCTAGATTAACAGACTGGTAAATAGACATTTTTGATTAAAAGACTGGTACCTGTATAGACATTCCTGATTAATAGACTGGTACATAGATATTCCTGATTAATAGACAGGTACATAGACATTCCTGATAACAGACTGGTACATAGCCATGCTAGATTTACAGACTGGTGCATAGGCATTTTTGATTAAAAGACTGGTACAATGACATTCGTGATTAATAGACTGGTACATAGACATTCCTGATTAATAGACTGGTACATAGACAATCCTCATTAATAAACTGGTACATATACATGCTGGATTAACAGACTGGTACATAGGCATTTCTGATTAAAAGACTGGTACATAGACATTCCTGATTAATAGACTGGTACATAGACATTCCTGATTAATAGACTGGTACATATATATGCTAGATTAACAGACTGGTACATAGACATTTCTGATTGAAAGACTGGTACATAGACATTCCTGATCAATAGACTGGTAAATAGACATTCCTGATTAATAGACAGGTACATAGACATGCTAGTTTAACAGACTGGTACATAGACATTCCTGATTAATAGACTGGTATATAGCAAGGATAACTCCTTGTATACAGACATTCCTGATTGTACATAGAAATGCTAGATTAACAGACTGGTACATAGACATTTCTGATTTATAGACTGGTACATAGACATTCCTCATAAACAAACTGGCACATAGACATGCTAGATTTATAACAGACTGGTACATTTACATTTCTGCTTAATGAACTGGTACATAAACATTTCTGGTTAATAGACTGGTACATAAACATTTCTGATTAATAGACTGGTATATATACATTTCTGATAAATAGACTGGTACATACACATTTCTGATTAACAGACTGGTAAATATACATTTCTGATTAATGAACTGGTACATAAACATTTCTGATTAATAGACTGGTATAAGACATTTCTGATTAATAGACTCGTACATAGACATTTCTGATTAATAGACTGATACATATACATTTCTAATTAATAGACAGTAGAATGGTACATAGACATTTCTGATTTATAGACTGGTACATAGACATTTCTGATTAATAGACTGGTACATAGACATTTTTGATTAATATACTGGTGCATAGACCTTCAGGGTTCTGGAAATTTTTTGAAAATCCACTTGCCCAGGGCAAGTGGATTTTCAAAAGTCACTTGCCCTGCCCATAATGTCACTTGCCCCACATTTAAGAACACTTAATTGCCCCAAAAATTGGCGCTGTACCATTATTTGTGTTAAACAGGACGGACCGCCGCATAATTTGGACCATTATACTTAGAAAAGGAAGGGAGAATGTATTTTATGAATTAGTTAATCAGTGCTCAAAGAAAATTATTTTAAGAGACAGGCCCAGGGCTTGTTGCTTCTGAAAATGGACAGGCCCCGATTTGAAATGGACAGGCCCTGATTTGAAATGGACAGGCCCTGATTAAAAATGGAAAGGTCCAATATTTTTTTCTTATTGGAAATGTGTCTTTATTCACTTTTATAGCACACATTAATTTTGTAACGTATGTATTAATCAAGCTCAGAACCTCCTCTGAATATATTTTTCTTTTTGCTACCACTTTATGCTCCCTGGTCAGCGGACTTATTTACCATTTCATTTAAATTATGTTAGAATAGAATATTACATAGTAATTTATAACCAATGCAAAGGAGAGTACTAGCACTTTTGCCAAACGATAATAATCAGAGCCGACTTGGTGAAACTGGAGCTAAACTTGGAGCCAAATTTTTAATCAGGTTTTATGAGACTATCAGAGCCTCCTCTGGCTATATTTTTTCTTTGTGTCACCACTTCCTCCAAGGAAAGAATTAGGAGCCTGGACTAGAATTCATGTAAAAGTAGGATTCCAGGAACTCCTTACACCTTAAATAATGAATAGAAATATACTTTATATCTGTATTTATACATATACAGGATATATATTTTTCTTTCCACCAACATGTATTTGTAAAGGACAGTTTTTCTTATATGATAATGTAAAAAAAAAAAAAAAAAAAAAAATATATCCGAAATTATGTACCATCCGAACTACTATGACACCGCACTTTTACGGCCGAACATTTCACAAACATTCAATCGAAATACCATCAATAACGATTTTTTTTCCATGCATTAGTGTGTGTTTTAATGACAATAACGGTATTTCTTATCACAAAGGAAAAAAAACACAACCCTTATAGCAGAATTATGAGTTTTATGTCAACAATTGTCGACCTCAAAGTTGTGACAAATTGCCGACACGAAGCCAGGCAAAATATTCAAACTTCTTATTGTTTCAATGTGTGTACAACACATTTTAATTACTTTATTGCAATGTTTTCACAGTTCACACTACACATGGGAGTATTTTGTCTTGAGGAACTTGAGCTTGAGATCCAGTAAAACTGATTTTTTGGGGGATT
The DNA here is from genome assembly GCA_037043455.1 of Cyrtodaria siliqua. Classification (NCBI taxonomy): domain Eukaryota; kingdom Metazoa; phylum Mollusca; class Bivalvia; order Adapedonta; family Hiatellidae; genus Cyrtodaria; species Cyrtodaria siliqua. Next base: position 89,106 of record JAWPHD010007050.1, on the reverse strand, counting down.
TTTTTTTATTTTTATTTTTTTTTTTAAGACAGGCCCGACGGGCTCCTCGTCTGCAAAATGAGACAGGCCCGGAATGGATTTCGAGGAGCCCCGGGCGTCGGGCTATCCTATTTCTTGAGCACTGTTAATACATTGTATTTATTCATATAAAAAAATAAAATGGTTGCATTTTCTTCTTTTGTGTCTATTACATATTTGTGTTACTTTATTATAAATCATAAAATGATGAGACAGTATACAAACTCATTTTATTCCGCCCTCCCACCCCACCAATCACCAAACACAAAACCCCATCATTTTTGATGACCATCCAAAAAAAATGCTTGGCAGCTAGTGTATGGAACTTTTAATATGTCACAGTGTGTACAATTAACCAGTTGACAGAAAAAAAGAAGCTATTGTATTCCTTTAAATGTGCGACAAGCAAAGAAACAAGACAAAAACGTTATGAAAAATAGTCACTTGGCCCCCAATTTCTGCAACCATGGTAACGTTTCTACGGCTTTATATTTTAACTAAAGGGAATTAGATGAAAGCAAGAGGCATGAATAGGGGTTCCCTAGGAATTGTTTAAGAAGTAGTAGCAGTAACAGCGAAAGTTCAGAACTCGAGAAAAAGGTTTCGTGATTGTTCCGAAATCGCGAAAACCAATGACATGCGCATATAGCTAAGTTATGCAACTTATTTGTGTAGTATGCACTTCCATATACGTTTAATTACAGACTATATCAATGAAATACACCAAATACCTCATAAAAGCGCATTGATAAACAAGTGCTTCGAGTAAAAGAAATGTATTTTCATTACGAAAAAATCTTCGGCAAAATTATCTAAACAAAAACATAACATCATCTGGGTCTGTCAATCATTATTTTGACACATTAAATTTGCAAATTAGGAAAGAGTTTTCTGATTTGATTGGTGGAAGGTCCAAATGATGTTTAGAGATTATTTAGAAGTAGCTATGTTTATGGTTGGAAGGTCACGGACATAATTGATGCAATTTCATTGGCCGATGGACACACGTCTGACGGTCGTGTCAGGATAAATTGTGATACGGTGTTGTTTTCAAACGGTGTGAAATGTGCGTGTGAGTTAATTAGTTGTTTATTGAAATAATGCCATAAATTAAGTTGCCTGGGGCGAGATTGTTGATTGTACCGAAAGTTGTTTGATCTTATTAACAATCGCTAGCGGCGAAAAACAGCAGCCAGTTTTACTCAGTTATCAAAATGAAATTCTGATATGGCTAGTTTGCCACTTGATTTGTTCTGGAATGGAAATGTCCGTCGGGCAACCAGATTTGCGAAGGTCACTTGCCCGCACCCAAAATCCACTTGCCCGGGGCTTCGGGCAACCGTATTTCCAGAACCCTGACCTTTCTTAATAGTAAACTGATATGCTATAATTGAAGAAAGTGAAATTACAGTATACAATTATGGACTTTTCAGCTGTTATACATGATGTGATATGCACCAAAAAAATCATTATTGACCGAGGCGATAGCCGAGGTCAATAATGATTTTTTGGTACATATCAACATCATGTATAACAGCTGAAAAGTCCATAACTGTTTTATTATATAACCCTCAATTTGAATTTGACAGTTTATAACAATTAAACAATAGATTTTTTCAATAATATCACATCTCGGGACAGTTTTATAAAACTGGTCAATATCAGAAAAAAACAGGTCAATATCGCTAGATATTTTTTCTAAAAAATTACTTTTTAGCAATGAAAACGCGTCTATTTATAGGTTATATAATAATACCTGATATTGACTTCTATAGTCTCCACCCACTGTCTTGCCTCTTCTGGATCTGTACAGGACAACAGCAAGTTCTCATCTTTACAAGTAATCTGGTAAACAATAAACGTGACAATTCTTAGTCGGTTTCATTTTGTATAAAATATTGGTATAGAAGCCATATTTTCACGGAAAATTAACATGAAGTTTCTGTGATTTCAAATGCAATATTTATCTCTTTCATATGAGAATTTGAATGCAAATTCTTAGTTTGTGGAACTTTTCACATAATAGCCATGTGAGTGAAATTATACTGAGGAGAAATAAAAACGTACTGTGATTTCAACAACAATTTTTAATTTAAACAAGAGGCCCAAGAGGGCCTGTGGATGCTCTACTGGCTAAAGATAAAGTTTATGTATAAGGGGCAATAACACTTTCAAAAATCAATCAACCGGAACATGGCGATGACATATGCAACTAGGCTTGGTACTGATCATCCCTGCCAAGTTTCTTTGAAATCCAGCCAGAAGTTCAGGAGAACTAGTTTGTACAAAGTTATTGTATTAAAACCTTTAATGTGTCATAACTCTACCAAAATTCATTCAACTGGAACAAGACAATGAAATGCGCAACTAGGCTTGGTACTAATCATCCATGCCAAGATTTGTTGAAATCTGGCAAGGGGATCAGGAGAATTAGTTGGGACAAAGTTTGTGCATTAAAACCTTAAAATGGCCGACAATCATTCAACCAGAACATGGCAATGACAGGAGCAACTAGGCTTGGTACTTCATCCCCGCCAAGATTCGATGAAATCTGGCAAGGAGTTCATAAGAGACTAATCTGGACAAAGTTTGTGTATTAAAACATTTAAAGGCCATAACTCTGCCAAAAATCATTCAACTGGAATATGGCAAGGACATGCCAACTAGGATTGATACTGATCACCCTTGTCAAGTTTCGTTGAAATCCGGCCAGGGGTTTAGGAGAACTAGCCCGGAAAAAGTTTGTGTATCAAAAACCTTTAAGGGGCCATAACTCCGCCAAAAATAAGTAAACCGGAACACGACGATGACATGCACAAGTGGCTTGGTGCTGATCATCCCTGCAAAGTTTTGTTGAAATCCGACTAGGGGTTCAGGAGAACTAGTCCAGACAAAGTTTGGGTATTAAAACCTTTAAAGGGCCATAACTCTGCCAAACATCATTGATGATATGCACAACTAGACCTGGAACTGATCATCCCTAAAAATTTCATTTAAATTCGGCCATGGGTTCAGGAGAACTAGTCAGGACAAAGTTTGTGTATTAAAATCATAACTCCACCAAAATCACTCAACCAGAACACAGTGACTATATGTACAAATAGGCTTGGTACTGATCATCCCTGCAAAGTTTCACTGAAATTCAGCCAAATGAAGTCCCTTTCGTCTTAATGAAGCCAAAATATAGCATATTCAGAAAATCAAGGGTCCGATCTGGCTGGTTTTCGAACTTGTCCCAGCTTTCATTTATATTAACAATCTGGTAAAGTTTGGTAAAGATCTGATGAAAAATGAAGGCCATCTCGTTTTAACGAGGCAAAATATAGCATTTTTAAATAAATCAAGGGCCATAACTGCTGTTACTGGTCCGATCTGGCTGGTTTTCAAAATTGCCCAAGCTTTCATTTACATTAACAATCGGATAAAGATTGGTAAAGATCGGATGAAAAATGAAGGCCATCTCGTCTTAACGAGGCAAAATATAGCATTTTTAACTAAATCAAGGGCCATAACTGCTGTTACTGGTCCGATCTGGCTGGTTTTCAAAACTGCCCAAGCTTTCATTGATATTAACAATCTGGTAAAGTTTAATAATGATTGGATGAAAAATGAAGGCCCTATCGTCTTAACGAGGCAAAATATAGCATTTTTTTTAACCAAATCAAGGGTAATAACTCTGCTGTTACTGGTCCGATCTGGCATGTTTTCGAACTTGTCTGAGCTTTCATTGATATTAACAATCTGGTAAAAATCGGATGAAAAATGAAGGCTCTATCGTCTTAATGAGGTAAAAGTTAACGAACAGACGACAGACAACTCGCCATCCCATAAACTCTGCTAGCCCTTGGCCAGTAGAGCTAAAAATAACTAGAACTATCACTGAAGGTGATGAATACCCCTGCTTTTTTGGTATAGCTAATGAGGATGGGCAAAATCAAGAAAATGAATGTCTAAAATATCCGTTAATTTTTTAATGTGAACAAAATTCTAAGTAAAAAAGTTCCATAATTCTGTAAAATTTATTTGCAGAATAGAGAAATTGTTGATGCAGAGACACATCATATCATCACATGTGAAATGTATGTCAAGTGTAATAACATTCCATGAAAAGTGAAAGTCTCATGATATCCACTATAGAGTGAAACATTCCAAGTCAAATAAAGCCTTAAGGGCCATAATTCTGTAATAAATTAGGCATCAACAATGTGCGATGGAGAGGGACATATTAAAGGTAATCAGTTGTTATGTATACATGAAGTTTGGGAACAATCAATTGAAAAATGTTTGAGAAAAATGTGTTAACAGGTCATTATACAATATTAGAGTGGAAAATTGTAAGTCGAAGAAAGGGCCATAATTTGGTAATAAATTAGGCAATCAATGATGGGTGATGTAGAGGGACATAAGGTCATCAGTTTTTATGTGTACATGATGTTTGGGAACAATCAATTAGAAAATGTTTGAAAAAAATGTGTTAACAGGTCATTATAGAATATTACAGTGGAAAATCCTAAGTCAAACAAAGGGCCATAATTCTGTAATATATTAGGCAATCAATGACGGGTGATGTACAGGGACATAAGGTCATCAGTTGTTATGTGTACATGAACTTTGCAAACAATCAATTTGAAAATGTTTTACTTGGTAAAGGACCATAAGCTCATAGTAAATGCAAAATATTAAACCTCTGGCTCTTGTAGTTTCAGAGAAGATTTTTTAATTTTTTTACTATATAAATCTATGTAAAACTGTGACACCCGGGACAGAGTCAAATTTGACCCCAGGGTCATCATTTGAACAATCTTGGTAGAGGACCATAAGCTTATATAGCAAATGCAAAATATTAAACCTCTGGCTCTTGCTGTTTCGGAGAAGATGTTTTAGAAGTATTTCCCAATACAAGTCTATGTCAAACATGTGATCCCTGGGGAGGGGCCAAATGTGACCACAGGGTCACCATTTAAACAAACTTGGTAAAGGACCATAAGCTTATAGTAAATGCAAAATATTAAACCTCTGGCTCTTGTAGTTTCAGAGAAGATTTTAATTTATTTTTTTCCTATGTACAACTGTGATGCCTGGGACGAGGCCATGGGCGACGGACGAAGAGTGATCCCAATAGATCACCTTGAGCCTTCGGTTCAAGTGATCAAAAAAGGCCAATGTAAAATTTTAATGTAAATTAACAAAGTGTAAAAAGTAGGTCAAGGTCAATTATATTGACCTGATTTGGGTAGGAACATATTGCTCTCATACAGATGTGTGTATGAAGTTTGGAAACTGTATGGCTTTTGGTATCTGAGAAGCTGAGTTAATAAAAAAAACTTGAATGTAAAACTTCAATGTAAATTAACAAAGTGTAAAAGGTAGGCCAAGGCCATTTATATTGACCTACTTTTCATTGGAAAAATATCGCTGTCATGTAGTTTTTTCAGCATTTGTAAAGTTTGAAAGCTCTAAGACATCTGGTGTTGAAGAAATGGATTCAACAAAAAACTTTGATGTAAAAAACTTGAACGAAAAACTTTGATGTAAATTAACAAAGTGTAAAAAGTTACTATGATGATTCCTAAATAAATTTGCCGCGTCATATCAAGATATGGCTGTGGACGGACAGAAAAAATAGCTGCGTCTCATCAGACTATCAGGATAAACATTATTACCAAGTGTAATGAAAATCCAATCTGCAGTTATGAAGATATGGCTCTGGACCATAATAGAGCTAGTCCATCAGGTAGATGAAGGGCAGGCAATGTCCTACTTTTGGTATAATAACAGACTAAGGCATTTAGTTGAACATAACTGTTGAAAAGAACAAGTTCATAAAGTAGGTCAAGGTTATTCATGGTGACCTACATTTGATACTTAAAGGTCTTAATCATCAACCTGTTTCTGAGTAAGTAATTCAGGGCTCATAATTAGCACTAGCCCGGTAGCCAGAGGCCAGTAAAAATGATGCTGGGCTACCGGATGCTTGTGTCTGATTTTAATCAACTACTAGATAGTACGGTGGTCTAGTAGACTAAACAGGTTATTTTCTAGCTCTGTAAATATAGAGTTTAAAATCTGTATGTAATAGTGTCTTTAAATAGGAACTGAGTTAAACATAACTGCTTACCAGAGTAAGTCCATTAAAAAGGACACTGGCAGGCACAGAGAGTTTAGTATTAATGAGTTTTCTCAGCAAAGTGCTTCTATGTGTATAACCAAAACCAAATAAATTGTATTAAAGTCAATAATATTATTCTTAGTGTTGTCTCTTTGTTTGTGTTGCGTGTGTTTGGCCTGGTGGCCTAGATCACCGACATAGATGTGAACGATTTTGAAGTTTCTACCAAACTAGTGACAAATTTCTCAGACTTTTCCCTGACATTTGCTAACATTTGTAAGTTTAAACATTTCTCTGACCAATTTCAAATTTTCCTGACATTTCCCTGACCTTGAAAAAAAACATAAAAAATGCCTGACTTTTTCCCTAACTGTGGCAACCCTGCATACAGAGGTTATGAAATGTAATCAACCCACCTTAAACACGCCGCCGCCGTCTGACCTCAGTAAGCTGCCAAGTATCGTCTCTACCTGACAGTGGCGCAGTGGCAGGACGCAGCAACAGCTGTAGGAGTTACTGCCACTGTCCAGGAGTTTGGACTTCCCATATACGATCATGTCTGAAAACAGGAAAAACATCCTCTCCTGGGCCTTTCCACCTCGCCGCGATACCTGGATTATATACACAATCATGAAAATCAGCATCACCAGGAAGTCAGGAAATAAGAAAATGGAGTCCATTAACTGATGATCATTTTTTCAATATTAAAAAAAAATTCTTTCGTGGGTAAGTAATTGAAAATCTTGACACATGTTTTTCAGAAGGGAAAAAAAGCAGCATGTAGAATTTTGACCTAATATTAACATATCAGTTGGGTGAGCAATGAATGTTTGCTTAAATAGTCTGAAAATCAACCAACAGGATATCTTGATTATATTATATTTACATTTCTAGTACACATGCCTGCAGTAAACTATTGTGTCTTGTTGCGCCTCAATTCCCAGTGAAAAACCTTTACTTTTGGAGCAGAGCTAAAACAAACAAGGTGTTGTTAATTTGTCTGATGAACTTGTTTTGTTTGAATAAAGTGGCGTCGCCTTGATGTTCTTCGTGCTAACTGCCGTAAGTTGCTATATAACAAGAGGTCAATGACCTTGAAGCTCTATTGATTGATTTTGATTTCAGGAAGTAGTCGCTACAGACTTGTTTTTTGAAAATCTATTTTTAACCGTGGCGGCCATCTTGAATTTCCGGCCGACCTGAAATTTTGCTAGGATCAATTAGACATTACGAGCAACATTCCTGTGAAGTTTCATGAAAATCCGTCAAGTAATTTCAGAGGAGTAGTCGCTACAAGTTTTCATTATATAACTCTATGTAAACAAAGATGGCTGCTGGTAGCCATGTTTAACGTCAAATCAAAACAATTTTCGACAACGACCAACATCATGTCATACTGATCATTTTAGAAAAAGTCCCATATCAATATCTCTTATAGTTTTGAAGAAGTAGTCGCTACAAACTTATTTATTTTAAATCTATTTTTAGCTGTGGCGGCCATCTTGAATTTCCGGCCGACCTGAAATTTATCTAGGATCAACTAGACATCAAGAGCAACATTCCTGTGAAGTTTCATGAACATCCGTCAAGTAGTTTCAGAGGAGTAGTCGCTACAAGTTTTTACTATATAACTCTATGTAACCAAAGATGGCCACTGGCAGCCATGTTTAACGTCGAATCAAAATAATTTTCCACAAGGATCAACATCATGTCATGCTGATCATTTTAGAAAAAGTCCCATATCAATATCACTTATAGTTTTCAAGAAGTAGTCGCTACAAACTTATTTTTTAAAAATCTATTTTTAGCTGTGACGGCCATCTTGAATTTCTGGCAGTTCTGAAAATTTGCTAGGATCAATAAGACATCAAGAGCAACATTCCTGTAAAGTTTCATGACAATCCGTCAAGTAGTTTCAGAGGAGTAGTCGCTACAAGTTTTTACTATATAACTCTATGTAAACAAAGATGGCCGCTGGCAGCCATGTTTAACGTTGAATCAAAACGATTTTTGACAAGGATCAACATCATGTCATGCTGATCATTTTAGAAAAAGTCCCATATCAATATCACTTATAGTTTTCAAGAAGTAGTCGCTACAAACTTGTATTTTAAAACTCTATTTTTAGCTTTGTCGGCCATCTTGGATTTCACATCAACATGAATTTTTGCTAGGATCAACTAGACTTTATGGGCAACATTTCTGTAAAGTTTCATGAATATCCATCCAGTAGTTTCAGAGAAGTTGTCGCTACAAATAAAAGTTTACGGACAGACAGACGGACAGACGGACGCCGCACCACGGCATAAGCTCTGCTGATCTCTGATCAGTAGAGCTAAAAAAGCACACAATGTTGGCAACATCGCTGTTCGAATAGCACATATTACATCTTTAAAACATTTTTTTTTATATAAATACAACCTATTTACATTATTAAAGTTTGAAAAACAGAGAGAACAATCATAATGTAAATATGAGGATTGAGTTCAGGTTTTACACTCTTTATTAAAACTAGCCTAATGTTTTTCATAGCCTGCAGAAAGATTGGAATATCGAATTCAATCCTTAATGGCATATAATAAAACACTGCCATACCTTGCTATTATCTTATGTAATTAAAGAATAACCATTAACAAGATGCTCAAGTATCAAGTATACACGTCCCCTACCGGGCATTTTTTCAGCAACAGTGACCTTCACCTTGACCATAATGATAAATGCAATCCCAAACTAAGCCACCACACCAAGTTTCAGGCCAATATCTCATTCCTAAGTACAGTTAATGACCAGAAACAGTTGTTCTATTTTTAGTAACAGTGAACTTGACCTTGAACCCAGTGACCCCAATGCAATCCCAGGCTTCCTTTTCAATAAAGCTACCTACCCAAGTGATTTTTTTTACAACTGTGTTATTATGAGTCCTGGGACTCACTGCCTTCAGGAATACCGAGTCCTTTGGAAAAACTTAAAGTCACGCTGTGAATAACATTTGTTCTTTTTGTGTTTTTTTGACAGTACCTAAATATTTCCTCAACTTTGGAGGCCTTTACTATTGCATGGTAGTTCCATAATTTTAAAGACCAAAGAGGACCTTATGTGTTTCAGATTAAAAGTTGTCTGAAATATATACCATCTGAATTTACTACTTCTGCGGATTTTCAAACAACAGCAAAACAATCACAGATCAACTGAATCTTCTGTATATGCACTTAAGATCAGTCTATTTCGTCATGTTTACATATTTTCTTTTGTGGAATTTTATTGGTGCTCTATAAACACTCAGCATTTACCTGAAGAACATGTGCTTGTCTATCAAAACAAACCAAAAGAATGAATCAAAATTAACGAACTCTTGCAACCTTGATTATAATTGGTTAGACTGGCTTTCTATTGCTACCCTAACATTTTAAAAAGAAACAGTGATATGAAAAATAGGTGCACGCCATTATAAATAGAACTACAGGAATCCTCTATGGTATTTCTATGCATCCTGTGGATGCACATATTTTCTAATTGTGAGTCCCTAGCAAATATTATTACTAGAAGCAGGACTCGTAGGTAGCAAAATCACTGCTACCAATAAAGTTTCATTACAATATCGCATTCCTAAGTGAAGTTATTGAGCGGAAACCATTTTTCTATTTTTAGTAACAGTGACCTTGACCTTGATCTCAGTGATCCCAAATGCAATCCCGAGCTTCCTTTTCATATAAGCTACCTACCCATAAAATTTCATTCTAATATCCCATTCCTAACTAAAGTTATTGAGCGGAAACCATATTTCTACTTTTAGTAAAAGTGACCTTGACCACAAATGCTTTTCAAATAAACTTTCTATTGCTACCCTAACATTTTAAAAAGAAACAGTGATATGAAAAATAGGTGCACGCCATTATAAATAGAACTACAGGAATCCTCGATGGTATTTCTATGCATCCTGTGGATGCATATATTTTCTAATTGTGAGTCCCTAGCAAATATTATTACTAGAAGCAGGACTCGTAGGTAACAAAATCACTGCTACCAATAAAGTTTCATTACAATATCGCATTCCTAAGTGAAGTTATTGAGCGGAAACCATTTTTCTATTTTTAGTAACAGTGACCTTGACCTTGATCTCAGTGATCCCAAATGCAATCCCGAGCTTCCTTTTCATATAAGCTACCTACCCACAAAATTTCATTCTAATATCCCATTCCTAACTAAAGTTATTGAGCGGAAACCATATTTCTACTTTTAGTAAAAGTGACCTTGACCACAGTGACCACAAATGCTTTTCAAATAAACTACCTACCTACTACCAAGTTTCGGGACAATACGTCATTCCTAACTAAAGTTATTTAGCGGAAACCATTTTTCTATTTTTAGTAACAGTGACATTGACCCCAAATGCAATCCCAAGCTTCTTGCTTATATAAGCTACCAACCCATAAAGTTTCATTCCAATATCTCATTCCTAACTGAAGTTATAGAGCGGAAACCATTTGTCTGTATTTAGTAACAGCGTATATCGTATATTTTTTACAATTTCTGTTGCCATAGGAATCACAATTTTTGACATATTAATAAAACAAAATGATCTTCATGATCTCCTCACTCCATTTTACCTTCACATAAATTTTAATTAAATAACATTAACCGTTTCTTTTTTTATCAAATGATCCATATATTTTGAGTATTTTTACTATTTCCGTTGCCATAGCAACCATAATTTTTGTCAGATCAACAAAATAAAATAACGTGCAAAATCCCCTCATTGACCTCTACCAGCATGACAAGTTTCATAAAAATATTTTAAATACTTTTCTCAATATTGCAGGATTCATATTTGTGGGACGGACTGACCGACAGACGGGGTCAAACCTACAGTCCCCTCCGGTGACACACCGGTAGGGGACTAATAAGCATATAGAACAACAAAATGGTGGCCCACAAGTCTCAAGTCAAACTCAATATCAAGAAATGAAGGTACTAGTATTATAATAAAACCAATGATAAATACAATACCAAATCCGTGCCTTTCAAAATCATATTTATCCGACACGGCATGTAAAAGGAGAATCGCACAGGACAGCCGTGCTGCTTTCTTAGCCAAGTCTAATACAACTGACCTGTACAGGAACATTGAACCAGCAGATATGCATACACATACTTTATTACATCAATTTATTGAAGATTCTCTGTCTGGTTAATGCAATATTTATCATTTGGAAAAGCAATTTGTTTGTATGATTTTATATTAAATAATTATTGAAATAACAAGAAATGTCACCAGTAAGTGACAAATGCCCCCGAAGCTCATTTGGCCTTTGACCTCCAAGTGTGGCCTTGAACTTTAAGGTAAGGACCTGATTCTTGTGTGTGACACACCTTACATTTGCATGATGAAATTCCCTTCAGAACTTCCAGAGACACTGACTGAGACACGATTATTTCAGACAAATATTTGAGGGACACATGATCGAACAGTGGGATTAATATATGCCTCCTTTTGAGCCATAAAAAAGATTTTAATGCATCAGACTTTTGAAAAAGCCAAAGACTTTTTAAGACTGACTTCAAATCAAATGAAAGAACTGTTAGAGACTTGTACAAACTCACCTTGTTCAACTTGCCCTCCATGACAAACTCCCGGCCTGGTGCCAGTATCTTTGGTGCAGAGTTGTCAAAACTCTTCTGTATACTCAACATCTTCTGGAAGTTTTCATGCTGGCGCACGTGCTCATTGATGTGTTTCGCAATCTCTCCCACCTGTTTGGCCGCCTCTGGAAGGTAAATGGCAGTGTAAGGTACTTGTAATACTCTTACTGGTTCAATTATTGTAATATATCAGTCTTCACGAAAACTATTTTGAGCTACTAGCCCGTCGGGCATGTGGCTTGCAAAAAAATTATTAGCCCGAACCCATTTCTACTGACTCAAATTTTTTTAAATGTAATTTGAGTTTTATTTTTAGACAAATATGTATATTGTCACAGAAAGTTATATTTTCTATAGAATTATATCACAGATAATTAAATAAAATAAAGAACTTCTGACACTTTATTCTCAGTCATTGGGTCATAAAATTACGGGTTCTGTTTATTTCATTTAAGTCGTTTTTTCCAGTCACTATAAAGGTCTGCATTACTTTTTTTGTTCCGATCTTTTTCTGACGGGTTAGGTTCTTTCGAAATAACGAAGAAAGCTCATCGTAGGTTACAAATTAAACCGGAAATGATCTTCATTTTTCATTATCATTGGGTTTACATCGTGGTATTGATTATTACTAAATATTGCTCCTTCGTCCCTAACGACTTACGTCGTTCTAAAACAGAAAATAAAATTGAAAACCAGTCTGTTCTGAAATCTTCTGAAATCGAGTTGTTTCCAGTGATGTAAAAACAAAATAAATCGACTTTTAAATTAGTTTACAAGCTGTCGTTAATTTTTGGGTCTGATTTCGTTCCGATTCATTCTGGGATTACATTTTCGTCTAATTTTTAACATGCTCAACATGATTTTAACTGACCGCGGGCTTCGAGCTACCGGCTAATTTCGAAGACTGAGATATGTGAACTATGAAGGGATTTTGTGCCCCACTAACACACTTTATAAGGTCATATTGGGAAAGCAACCTCAGGAGATGAGATGAAATATGAAAACTGTCCAAACATGTGTTAACAAGCTGCAATAGTTAATGTGTACAAACTGAATCAGTTTTTCATGTGCTTTTGTGATGTATTTGACAATCCAGGCGTATTCATTGGATCATGTTAAAGATATGTGCAAAATTTCATTGCTGTACAAGGAAAAACGTAGGAGTAATTGAGCGGACAAGGAAGCAGGACTGACGGTTGGACTTACAGACATGATGGCAACTATACGCTATGCTCCCTCAAAAGTTTCGCAGAGCATAAAAAGAAATCCAATAAAAGCTCAAAATAAAACTAGAAATGTGTCCATGGGACAGATGGCCCCACTGAAAACAATCCGTGTAAAATGTAAAATTTGACGAAATATGTGCCGTAACTCTGGTAATACGGGCAGATTTTGATGCCAAACCGATATGCACATTTTAATATCATAGGTAAGCAAGCGTCCTGTAAAATTTGAAAAGAAACTGAGGAAAACTGTGGAAGGAGAAGACACACAAGATATTTTCACGTAAAATGTTACGGAAAAGGAGCCAAAACTCCAGTAATACTGGGTCAATTTTGACGCTGAAGCAATATGCACATCTTGACATCATAGGTAAGCAACCTGTAAAGTTTCGAAGGAATCGGTTGAAAACTGTGGGAGGAGATAGACATACATATGGAAGGACGGACATGGCTATTTAAACACTATATGCCCCTCACCATTTGGTGGTGGGGGCATAAAAAGTTGGGTAGCTGCCCCTTTAATCAATAGGCTGGAGCACAGAAAACCAGACAATATTTAAGGATGGCCTAACACTGTACCTTGGAGGTGTTGGTAATCATGATGATCTGGACCTGTGTTCTCCAGTAAGTCTTCCAGCAATAGTTTGTACCTGCGCAAGAAAATATTAGCAAATTAAACCTGACAGTCAGATATTACTGAAATCAATTATTTAACAAATAACTATGGATTAAATAAATGAAGGTTAAGTTTCCCTGAAAAAAAATAACTATAAGGGTTTTTCCAGAAACGAAGACAAAATGTTATTGTGGTGGGTTGTCCCATTCATAATGATATCAGGTCATCTGTCCTGACTGATCTGAATGAATTTATCAGGGCGGCAATCAACACACAAACTGATTTGAGACTTTAATTTTAAAACAGAGAGAGAAATTTAACCAAGTACACAGGTACAGGTTCTAATCGTAAATCAAATTTTTAATGTAAGATTTTTGGTGTTTCAAAACACTGTAAACATGTTTTTCCTTCGGCATGTAAAAGATCTTCTAAAAGGCGTGTTAATCTAAAATCTAATCCTCGGTAAAAGAGAAGATTTATAAGGTCCCTTAATTGAGGAAGCTATATATACAAAAGTAGAGCACACTCAATGTCAGAGATAGACAACCTGACTTACCTGGGTATCCTCTGTACGGGTGTGATGAGCAAGGCTCCAAGTTTCAGTCCCATCAACTCTGGCCGTTCTTCCTCTTCCTGGATGAACTGGGCAAACTTTTCATTCTTCTGTAGATTCTCCTGAAATAATGCAATACAAACATTATATTTAAGACTTGGCGTAAAGGGACATGCAGCAATCTTGAACTTTTTATCAAGCAGTATTAAATGCGCATCATTTATATAGGTGTAGATATGATAAAACAAAAACATACATACATATGTAAGAAAAGAAAAAAATACATTCGAGTGGTAGTGATGATGGGATGGGGGGATGGATAGGATGGGGTGTGTGGGGGTAACATAGCTACATGTGTAAAAATTGACCAAAACCGCACAGAAATATGTAAAAAAATAATAATAATAAAAAACACACTGAGTTACGAGTGTGTGTGCAAACAAAGATAGCCACTGGCAACCATGTTTAATGTCGAATCAAAATAATTTTCAACAAAGACCAACATTATGTCAAACTGATCATTTTAGAAAAAGTCCCATATAAATATCACTTATAGATTTCAAGAAGTAGTCGCTACAAATTTGTTTTTTAAAAATCTATTTTTAGCCTTGGCAGCCATCTTGAATTTCGAGCCGACTGAAATTTTGTTAGGATCAACTACACATCAAGAGCAACATTTCTGTTAAGTTTCATGAAAATCCTTCAAGTAGTTTCAGAGAAGTAGATGCTACAAGTATTTACTATATAACTCTATGTAAACAAAGATGGCCACTGGCAGCCATGTTTAATGTAGAATCAAAATGATTTTCGATAAGGACAAATATCGTGCCATGCTGATCATTTTATAAAAAGTCCCATATCTATATCACTTACAGTTTTCAAGAAGTAGTTGCTACAAACTTGTTTTTTAAAAATCTATTTTTAGCCTTGGCGGCGATCTTGAATTTCCGGCCGACCTGAAATTTTGCTAGGATCAATAAGACATCGAGGGCAACATTCCTGTGAAATTCCATGAAAATCTGTCCAGTAGTTTCAGAGGAGTAGTCGCTACAAGTTTTTACTATATAACTCTAATTAAAAACAAAGATGGCCACTGGCAGCCATGTTTAATGTCGAATCAAAACAATTTTCGACAAGGACCAACATCATGTCATGCTGATCATTTTAGAAAAAGTCCCATATCAATATCACTTACAGTTTTCAAGAAGTAGTCGCTACAAACTTGTTTTTTAAAAATCTATTTTTAGGCCTGGTGGCCATCTTGAATTTCCGGCCGACCTGAAATTTTACTAGGATCAACCAGACATCCAGAGCAACATTCCTGTGAAGTTTCATGAAAATCCGTCAAGTAGTTTGTTTCAGAGGAGTAGTCGCTGCAAGTTTTTACTATATATCTCTATGTAAACAAAGATGGCCGCTGGCAGCCATGTTTAACGTCAAATCAAATGATTTTTGACAAGGACCAACCTTATGCCATGTTGATCATTTTAGAAAAAGTCACATATCAATATTACTTATAGTTTTCAAGAAGTAGTCGCTACAAACTTGTTTTTTAAAAATCTATTTTTAGCTTTGGCGGCCAGCTTGGATTTCACATCAACATGAATTTTTGCTAGGATCAACTAGAATTCATGGGCAACATTCCTGTAAAATTTCATGAAAATCCACTCAATAGTTTCAGAGGAGTAGTCGCCGCAAAAAAAAGTTTACGGACGGACCCCACACCACGGCATAAACTCTGCTGATCTTTGATCAGTAGAGCTAAAAACTGAGTTTCGCATGTGTGTTTAAAATGTAAAAGTTTTAAACACAGAAATTTGTTTAAAAAAAAAAAAAAAAAAGTTTTGAGTGTGTGGGTGAGGTGGGGGATGGGAAGGCAGGGCCGAAGGGGTGCGGCAACATAGCTAACACAGAAACATGTAAAAAAAAAAAAAATTGAGTGTGTATGCAGGGCTTTTTTACCTTATATATCAGAGGCCTGTAAAGGGCCTCTTCCCAACTGAAAATTGGACTTTTTTTTCCCAGCTGTGGCAGAAATATTTCCCAATCGGAAAACAGCAGTATCCCAGAATTTAAGAAAAAGCATGAATTCTGCAATGTGTTTTTGTCTGCTAAGTAAATTCCGACTTGGAAAAGTTAATAACTATGGTAAATAATGGATGACAATATAAATAAAGTATATTAATGTCATATTTACTTAATTTATGAAATCTTGTATTTTTCCCAAAATGAGAAATAAGCGCATTCTTTTTTCCCAAAATGGACAGGCCTGGGCCTCTTCCCAATTTTGTGGGAAAAAGCCCTGGTATGGGGAGGTGGGGGAGGGGATGGGAAGGCAATATAGCTGTATGTGTAGGAATTGACCAAAACGACACAGAAATATGGGGGAAAAAACGAATTTCGAAGTGGTGGGGGGGGGGGGGGGGGGGGGGGGGGGGGGGGGGGGGAGGAGGCGTGGTGTGGGTGGAAGAGCAACATAGCTATATGACATTGTGTAAGAATTGACCAAAACAACACAGAAATATGTATATAAAAAAAAAGAGGGCCAATATGGCCCTAAATCGATCACCTGAGTACTGGCACATTATCAAATTTCTTCGAAATCTTATGGTCATATACATTCTGTGCAATCTGTGCAAGTCTGGTTAAGATTGTTCAAGAAATGTGGGATCTGTTGTGTGTAACAACATTGATATAAAGACACTGACAAAGTTTGGTAAATATCAAATACAAAGTGAAGGTGCTAGAGTGTAACACCTTGGGCAGGGCCAAATGTGACCCCAGGGCTACATGTAATATATGAGAGCTTTCTGGTTTCAGAGAAGAAGATTTTTTAAGTTTTTCCCTATACAGGTCTATGTAAAACATGACCCCTGGGGCGGGGCCAAATGTGACCCCACGGTCACCATTTGAACAAATTTGGTAAAGGACCATACGAGTATAGTCAATGCAAAATATTTAACCTCTGGCTCTTGTAGTTCCAGAGACGAAGACCTTAATGTTTTTCCTATATAAGTCTATGTAAAACTGTGACCCACGGTGCGGGGTCAAATCTGACCCCAGGGTCACCATTTGAACAAACTTGGTAGAGGACCATAATCTTATAGCAAAGGCAAAACCTCCAGCTCTTGCAGTTCCAGAGAAGAAGATTTTTTTCAGTTTTTCCCTATACAAGCCTTTGTAAAACTGTAACCCCGGGGCGGGGCCAAATGTGACCCCAGGGTCACCATTTGAACAAAATTGGTAGAGGACCATAAGCTTATAGCAAATGCAAAATATTAAACCTCTGGCTCTTGCAGTTTCAGAGAAGATTTTTTAAGTTTTTCCCTATACATTTCTAAGTAAAACATGTGACCCTTGGGGCGGGCCAAATGTTACCCCAGGGTCACCATTTGAACAAACTTGGTAAAGGATCATAAGTTTATAGTAAATGCAAAATATCAAACCTTTGGCTCTTGTAGTTCCCGAGTTTTTTTTCCTATATAAGTCTATGTAAAACTGTGACCCTCGGGACGGGGACAAATTTGACCCCAGGGTCACCATTTGAACAAATTTAGTAGAGGACCATAAGCTGATGCTACATGTAATACATGAGAGCTCTGTGCCTTGTGGTTTCAGAGAAGAAGATTTTTAAAGTTTTTTCCTATATGTCTATATGAAAACCTGCAAAATCTCAATATACAAACTTTGGACCCCCGGGGGCACGGCCATTTTTGAACCCGGGGACTTCATTTGAACAAACTTGATAGTCCAGGTGTTGGTGATCATTTTAAAAGAAAAACTGTTGAAATCTGTCCAGCGGTTCTGGAGAAGATTTTTTAAGGTTACGACCATATATAGTAATGGCGGCCATCTTGGATGTCGCGCTGACCTAATTTTAACAAATCTAAAAAGCATTCATCTAAGGATCATCCATGTGAAGTTTGGTCAAAATTAGCCAAGCGGTTTCTGAGAAGTCGTTTGAATAAAAAAGTTAACGACGGACAAAGAGTGATCCCAATAGATCTCGGCTCAGCTGATCTAAAAATACGGGGCGTGTGGGGTGGGGCGGTGAGGGGATGGGCCGAGGCGGCGAGCCCATACCCCAATGTAGGTGAAGTATGAATAAGATGCATAATGCTATAAGAAATCCTAAACCAAAAAAGTATAGATATATACAACAGCTTACACGCAAACCTAGATCTGCCTTTATTGCACATTTTATGGGCCATCACAATTTGGGTTCCATGGGAGCCCATGGGTTACAGGAACCAAAATTGCTTAATCAGTCGTTAAGATAATGCTATAAGGAAGCCCATGGCCGAATTTGGTTGTGCTAGGATAAGAAATGTAAGAGACATAGACTTGTAAACACAGCTTACATGCAAACCTTGATGTGGGACACCGACGCTGGGGTGATTACATAAGCTCTCTTATTCTTCGAATAGTCGAGCTAAAAAGGACAAAAATCTAATCCTATACCAGTGCCCCAGATAACTTTTGGACCTATTGGGTATTTCATTCATGAAATTAAAATTAATTGAGTGAATTTCAGATTTTAAAAAATAATAGGGTGATTTGGGGATCAAATGTAAAACAAGCCAGGTAACTTACCCGTCTGTATGTGAGCTTTATTGACTTGTTATTCATGGCAGTGGTTTGTCAATGATTAAACATTATTAATGATTAATTTCCATAGAAACACTAATCACCTGTGTTAATTTCAGAAGTGTTTCTTAACGGTAACTCGTTTGTCGGTTTACGTCCCCGTTTCGACATTTTAATCGTAAAAGTAAACAAGAAAGCGCCCAGACGACTACACAATAGTACTGACTGGTATAGCATACATATTCAACTATATATAGCATTCTCTTTTACTGCTCCACTTTCGATAATAATGTATCGTCCCAGTCAAGCTAAACACCGGAAGTAAAATCTGCATTTTGTAAATAATGGAATACGCACGAAAACACCAATCCATCAATCATTTGAACACTTTGACTGTCGATACGCTCAAAAATTAAAATGTTTGAGTGAAAAGGAAATTGCTTGCGTATCTGGTACGCATGCCAGGGAAATTAATTGGGTATTTGGCAATTTTAATTGAGTGAAATACGCAGATACGCTGCTTATCTGGGGCACTGCCTATACTATATCTAAACATTGGATACATATATAAGTGGAACTAGAAAGGTGTCCATAGGACACGGATGCCCCAAATTAGGTCACTATGCCATAACATTTTGATAATGAACATAAACACTGATAAGTACGTTCAACTTAGGTGCGCATCTTCACTTGCTGGTCAACATTCCTGTGAAGTTTAGCCTTATATAGGCTTATCTCACATGGTAACTAATTAATCCAGTACTTGAATATCTTCACCTAAGTGTTGATTTCAGAGTACTCCGAAATCAACACTTGGGTGACTCTTCACACTCTATTGAGAAACCTGGATTGTATTATAATCAAGCTGCACATGCTGATGTTTGTCTGAGGTATCTTATACAGGGCCTCCTCTGGGTATTTTTTTTCTTTCGCAACTACTTTCGCAAAATGAGAAAAAAAAGAGCCACATTTTCAAAATAAGAGCCATATAACGGAGTCATTTTCAAAATAAATGGCATATATGCATTGATTCATTTAAGTCTTTTAACACACGAATTTTGGCAAATTTATAAGTTGGAGTCAATTAAGAATCTAAATTTAGTGGACGTTTACAAGCCATGTTTGCTATTACAGTATTGGCAATGTTTTACATCTTGACATAAGTTATATATGAAACATACGTCGAGGGTAATTAAATCAATTAAGGCCATTGTTCTGACCTCATCTTTTACTTTAATAGTATTAATTTCTAAAAGTAGCATGTAATCACTTTTGATTTCTTTAATTTTGAACACCCGACAAAGTTTGCTACACTCATTAACAAACATCAACCATAGATTCATGATCGTCCGCCACGCTTGCCGATGTTTGTATAAGAGCTCAAAACCCGATATCAAGCTGTGTTGTCTTAAACCTATTATTACCTAATTGCATCAATTATCTTCTCAGAGAGTGTCAGACAATTTGTTTACAAAATGTTATTTGCAAGCCTCAATGATCCACAATATACACGCGTTATCAATCGACTGGTTATGATAATTTTATTAGTTTTTGTAATCAGCCAGCGAATGTTATTTATGTAGATAAGTGAACCAGTCCACTTTTCTATTAGACTGTTTAATACACTGCGCATGTCCACTAAGAGCACAGTGTAGCAGTCTATTTTCTATAATTATTCGCTTACGGCATTGAAAATATGTAAATATCAGCTTTTATTTTCCTTTCGCAAATCATTTTCGCAAAAGCTTAAGAAAGATCGCAAATGTTTCTTTTCTTTCTCCATTTGCGACATTGGTGAATCACAGCGGAGGCCCAGTTATATATTTGATTTCTTGAAATGGAACTGGCATTTACAAGGTCAATTCTCTTTTGTGTTTCAAATACAGAGATAGCCAATATTCCCAGAGTTTCTAACGTTTTCTCCAACGTAAGATTTAAATATTATCTCTATCTATAGACGAACCATTGTTTACAAACCTGTAATGTAGCTGATGCCTGCTGATAGCCATTGGCATACATCGAGTACAACTTCAGAAAAGGCCCGAGAAACTTGAATGCTGTGCCGACGGTAGTCTGCTCCATGTGCTCTAGAAGCTTCTGGTTGACGTTATGTATCTGTTCCAGGTTACTGAACAGCTGTGAGTGCGCCCTCTCTGGTATCAGGCAGTTGAATCGTAACGGAAACTCAAAGAACTGTCAGAGGAAAAAGAACAGACATACAGATTAAACAATATTTGTTTTAATATATTATGTCTCGAAAAGATAACTGAACAACATAAATGATATTTCGATATTTTAAATACATGTACCTTTCATTTACAGTCAATAGAATCAATATAAACAAACCTACCACAAAACTCAAATAATTTGTAAGCTTTACTTCCGATAAATGAAAGTTTGGGGTGAAGCGATTCCAGAGGGTCCGCTTGATTGTCTTACCTTATGTGCAAGTTGTAGATGATGGAGGTAGGTCTTCTCCGTCTCAAACAGTTCCGAGATAATCATCCGCCTCCGTTTCTCTCTCCGCTCCTCCATCTCCACATTATACTGCTCCGGTTCCCTGTCAACATTGGCTGGGGATCCATAACCATCTTCTCTGTCCTCTGCTATCTCTGACAGAACTGGATATTTATATAACATTTATCAGTAATGTACTTTAACACCTTTATCACTGTGGAACAGTAATAAAGTCATGACAAAAATATCATAATACAATACTGGTATTACAATTTACATTACTTCATCATCAATCAAAACGTATTTTTAACTCTGACTGGTATACAACAAATGTACTTGCAATGCAAGCAGCAGTACCTTTTATTGATAAAATTATATGATGAATAAATATTGCTATTTGAGTACTGGTACCTTTAATTGGTAACTCTGGTGGACATACCAAAGTATTTCTATTTGGAGTCCCTTTTCTTGATAACTCTGGCCTGTGTTGGGCATTCACAAATAGTTCAACTAGTGCGTTTTATTGATAACTCTTGTGGGCATACCATAATATTTCTATTTCCGTAACTATCACTAAAGGTGATGAATACCCCTGCTATTAATGTCTAAAATATTGACCAGTTAATTTTTTAATGTGGAAAAAAATTGCAGAATCGAAAACCTTCGATGCAGAGATACATCATTATTCATACCAGCATGTGTGAACTGTCAAATTGTCAAGTGTAATAACAATCCATAAAAACTTGAAGTCAAATTCACATAAAGTTAGTTACATTAATATACACGTATTTGAGTGGAAAATTCTTTAGTCCATTAAAGGGCCGTAACTATGTGATTAATAAATTAGGCCAACATCAATGTGTTATCTAGACGAACATAGTAAGCAGATAAGGTCATCAGTTGTTATGTGTAGGTTCAGTTTAGGAACATTTCTTTCGAAACTCTTTGAAAAATGAAAACTTTTACTAAGTATTGCAATCAACTTTGCGTATGACGAAATATTGTCTAGCCACAGATCCGTCTAATTCATAATTTTGATAGAGCATCATCAAAACAACTGACCAATCAGTGACCAGAAATAAGACATAACAATACATTCTGGTAGGTGATAAACTCGGTCCTTATCCTTGATGTTCAACCAAGTTTACTGTTAAAATTAAGGTATCTACAGTGTGATTATTTTGAAACCCTGCATATTTCATACACATTTATGCAAATTGATTCAAAATATGTATCTTTCAAAATCTAAACTTGAAAATTATCATCTTTTTCCTCTGTCAAAGATTTTTATTTTACTATAGAACCCAAGGATAAAAACCGAGTAACACACTTTTTATCACCTAGTGAAAATACGGTAAAATCTCAACATTTTGGCAATGCAAAATTATGAATATAACCCCCATATAATATGTTGGGCATACTACACATACATGTATCATATTTCTTTACCTTTTATTCTTGTTCTGGTGGTTAACATCGTTAAATGTATTCGTCTTTATATTTGTGGTTACTATAGTACATGTAATTATAGTTACCTACAAGAGACAAGAAAAAACATCATTCAATGTTATAACTTGTATCATACATGTATCATATTTCTTTACCTTTTATTCTTGTTCTGGTGGTTAACATCGTTAAATGTATTCGTCTTTATATTTGTGGTTACTATAGTACATGTAATTATAGTTACCTACAAGAGACAAGAAAAAACATCATTCAATGTTATAACTTGTTATAACTACAGACCAAGTTGCGTTCAAGTATTCAAAATGCATTCCGTTTGCGTTTCATTTGCATTTCATTTTTTAACAAGCAATGTCACAAATGTCCTCAAAGTGTTTTCGACCTTTGATCTCTAAGTGACCTTGACCTTGGAGCCACGGACCTGGATTTTGCGTGCGACACATGTCTTGTTGTAGTGAGCACTTGTGCCAAGTTATCTGAAAATCGTCCATGAATGTCGAAGTTATCTGAAATAGCGAAATTCAAATGCATTTGCGTTTGTTTCGTTCGTTTCCACTTTTATAAAAAAAATCATCAAAAACGCTTTAAACGATAAACACTGAAAACAAACGCAACGAACGCAAAAGCATTATTTAAAATGCAGATGGTACAACGTTCATTCTGCAATTGATCTGCGTTCATTTTCCGAATTGGCTTCGAACACAGTATCAGTATCAACAGATAGTTCAACATTTATTTGGGGTACTTGAACGCAACTCGGTCTGTATATACAATAAAATATGTATTGCAAAAACACACAGACATATTAATAAATTTGTTATTAGGTCTGTGAAAAAATAATCATATGAGCAAAAATGACGATGTATTTGGTGTAGTTTATAAATTTACTGAAGTAACATTTTTCCATTTTTTTTTACATAATCATGACAACATGCATCAAACTCAAAGGAAATATCTTTTAAAATTCTGTAAAACTAAATAAAATCAACACAATCTTTAAATTCCACTTATTGTTTTCTCACCCCACCCATTAATTGTTCAGTTGTCAACATACAACATTTTTGGTTAGTGCTTACATAATCATCTTACATCATTATAAATTGATTAATGTATTACTAATATATTACTCACAGATTTGCTAACAAATTTTACCGAAAAAATCCACAGAAATGACAATACAATCGCAAAATATGCTAGTTAATTGACAATTAAATTTTAAATTTCGAGCCAACCTTCCATTGGGTACGGTAAAATATTACGTCTAATATCTATATCTATATTGTTGTCGTCATTATTTATGGTTGTGGGTAAAAGCCGTACCGTACCGTAATTCCGACATATATCAGACATAGCAGGTGCATGATACAGAGAATACCGAAAGTAGTTAATAGATAGTTTAGCTTAGTGTACCGTATTAGATAGTTTAGCTTAGTGTACCGTATTAGATAGTTTAGCTTAGTGTACCGTATTAGATAGTTTAGCTTAGTGTACCGTATTAGATAGTTTAGCTTAGTGTACCGTATTAGATAGTTTAGCTTAGTGTACCGTATTAGATAGTTTAGCTTAGTGTACCGTATTAGATAGTTTAGCTTAGTGTACCGTATTAGATAGTTTAGCTAAGTGTACCGTATTAGATAGTTTAGCTTAGTGTACCGTATTAGATAGTTTAGCGTATCGTACCGAGATTACAAGTATAAGTATCTCAGTATATCTGTATGAACACACGTCTGTTGGTTGCTTTGAAACTGTAAATAGATTAGAATTAACTGAGATCATTATATTAATCACGTAATTGTGTGAATTCTTTCGTTACCCAAAGTTAAAGAACCTTTCGCTAAAAATGGCAATTTTGTTTTTGTTTTCCATACTGTTTCAAATGAGTGTGTGCTTGTATACACGCGAATATTTAACGAGGGGAAGTTTCTGTCCGCCATCAAAATTTCAAACTTAATCTAGTAAGTTTGACCAAAATAAAGGTAAATTGTAATTCGTTAACCCTCTCTCTCTACATGAATACTTTTTTATTGTGTGTATTTTCAACAAAGATTCTTAAAGATTCTAGAAAAAAAACATAAAACATAGTTTTGCTACTACTAATCAACATATATAACTGTAAAATGTCCGACTTATTTTTTAATTAAATTATTTCCCTATGCTGCATGTAAATGTTTTTTCCCTCCCAAAATATGCATCAAATAAACATATTTATATCAAATGTGCGTTTAGAATGTTTGATCTACTTTCTAATCAAAGGGTCCGTCCGTTGTTTAAAAGTCCGTACAGTTACACTTTGAAAAAATGTACAACACAAAGTACAAAGTGGAACCGACTTTAAATTACCCTCGCTGTAAACGTGTATGGCGTTATCGATATCAAACATGGCGGAATGCTGTCTGGCATGTGTTTGATGATAGCGAAAAGTCGTTTGTAAGTATCACATTTTATTATCTGTCAGCGCCGTTCATATTGTTACTGTTGTGTAGAAATACGAAAACAATGTTAAACTTTGCATACCTACGATTCATATAAAGTCGCTAGATATGTCGTCTGTAGACAACACGTTGTGGGGTACACTATGTGATACTTTCAAAAAAAATACATGATTTGTCCGTACAGTAACAGTCCGTACCGTTACATGGCTTATCGTAACGGCAAAGACCAGGTTGTACGGTGTAGACATTTTCTCACATAGAATAAAATTGTTTAGGTAATGGTCCGTTAAACCATAATTGTTCGTCATTTGTATATGTTTAGCAACATTTTCATAGTTAATAGTATAGTCTAGTAATCTACCTGATGTGTCTTCTGCAGCAGTATCAGGTAGACTACTAGACTATACTATTTCCCACGAAAATGTTGCTAAAACGTGTACTAACTCTTTTCTGATTGCAGATGCTATCAAATCCACCAGAGGAAACGTTGTTCTGGTTGACTATGAAGTTGCAACCACCAAGCTGCTGCAGACGACCCATCAGATAGACTACTGGACTATACTATTTACTTTTAAAATGTTGCTAAAACGTGTACTAACTCTTTTCTGATTGCAGATGCTATCAAATCCACCAGAGGAAACGTTGTTCTGGTTGACTATGAAGTTGCAACCACCAAGCTGCTGCAGACGACCCATCAGATAGACTACTGGACTATACTATTTACTTTTAAAATGTTGCTAAAACATATAATATCTCTTTTTTTCTAATTACAGATGCGATCAAATCCACCAGAGGAAACATTGTTCTGGCTTACTTTGAAGTTGCAACCACAAATCTGCTGCAGACGACACTTCGGGTAGACTACTAGACTATACTATTTACTATGAAATATGGCTAAAACATGTAATTCTTCTTTTCTGATTACAGATGCGATCAAATCCACCGGAGGAAAAGTTGTTCTGGCTGACTATAAAGCTGCAAGCAGAAGAAACATCGGGTAGACTACTAGACTACACTATTTACTATGAAAATGTTGCTAAACATGTAATATCTCTTCTTTTCTGGAAATGTTTGGAAGTGTCGATTCTTACGGATGTCGGGAAGTGCGCAGTACTGGTTCTACAGAAAAGTGGGTGGTCTGCCTCCACCACAAACAATCGACCGTCATATATAACCTTAAATGTGTTGAAAATGACGTAAAACACCATACAAACAAATAAACAAACATCTTCTTTTCTGATTACAGATGCGATCAAATCCACCAGAGCAAATGTTGTTCTGGCTGACTATAAAGTTGAAACCACAAAGCTGCTGCAGACGACACATCGGGTAGACTACTAGACTATACTATTTACTATGAAAATGTTGCTAAAACATGTAACATCTCTTCTTTTCTGGTTACAGCATCGGAGAAAAAGTTGTTCTGTCTGACTATGAAGTTGCAACCACCAAGCTGTAACCACCGTAATGTCCCTTCGCGTCCCGTCCCGTAACATATGTTTATTACTTGCATTTCTCAAAACAGTTTCCAGTGCAGTTTTTCCAAAACTTCATGTACACGTAATGACTTATGCCTTTATCTACATCACACCTTTCTGACTACCTAATTTATTACAGAATTATGACTATTTGTTTGACTTAAAATTTGCCGTGTTGTGTCGCATCCCGGAACTTATTTGTATTACTTGCATTTTTAATTACTTTCCAATTCATTGTTGCCAAGCTTCATATGCACATAACAAATGATCACAATCCTGGTTATTATACCTCAAACGCTAAAAGCCATACAGTTTAAAAAACATAGAGTATGTTCTATGCAAGAGTATGTTATTATGAATGACCCTGACCTATTTTTTTGCACTTAGTTAATTTATATTAGTGTTATTGTTAATTATCTCCATTTAGATGGGGATGTTCCCCGGGGATGTTTCACGAGAAACTTCTTATGGGTTATATTTGTCTCAAATTATTCGTTTTTCTAGAGCTTGTTCTCGAGTTGAGGCCGGACATTAATATTCGTAATCTGTGTATAACTAGAAGGCCACTTCTCCAGAGCTAGCGTTACCATAAACTTCGTTAAACCTTTGCAAAAAGATATTATCGTAACCCTTATCTGTCCAAATATAAAAGTAATTTAAGAAATCTTCTGCAATAAGGAAAATCACAACCTGACTTCTATGGTGACGTGATTTACAAACTTCGTAAGATCCTTGGTCATGACCACTTTCATACTATCTTCGTTAAACTTGTTAAAAAGTTTATCAAAAGAGGTTATGACCTATCATTTTGCAACGCACTGCGTGCTTGGTGGTGGACCCATTTACAGTTCGCCACTATGCATTCCTCTTTAATTGTTCGATGACCGGACAGCCTGTGGACCCTATGATGACGTCTACCTAAAGCCCAAAAGGACGGTGACGTTTGATGTTTGTCTGAAATCTTGTCTTGTCGTGCCCTCAATGGTTTATTCTCTTGTTGCTCCGGCTTCTGCCAAGTCATTGAGTACCTTCCTTGAGGCTTTGACTTTCTAGGCGTATGTTTTTTTTTTGTATTTATATACACACGATGTGGTTTTATTTATATACACACGATATGGTTTACTTATATTGCCTATTAATGATGCCTTGTCTGTTATGCAGAACAATTTCATGGCGGAGATTTCTTTATTTACACTGTCCCGTTTTATTGGGATGACAGTAGGGTAATTGTGATGTTTGGTGCACCCTAGAAACCCCAGCGGCCTTTTTTTGCACTTGACCGTTCCAAGGCGGTAGCCCTATCGTCAACCCTGTTTGTGTTTGTGACGTCATATGCCCTTTATTCATTATTAACATTGGCAATTGTTCGCCTTTTTGCGTGTTTTGGGGTTTACTGTGTTCTGTGAAAGCTGCATTTCCTGTTCGACTTTTATACTTATTTTTACAGTTTTACATTCACGTGTTTTGGCCAAAGCCGTATGGTGAATGGGCATAGCAATTGCCATCCTATTCATCCGTTCTACTCTCCCAATATTCCACCGTTTTCCACGGGTTGTTTTGAAATTATACAGGATGGTTCACTATGAAGCCTTGATGTGGATATCTGTTCAGTTTAAAAATCAAACCTTTATTACAACAGAGCTATGCCTCTTTTTCTTCAGATATCCTCCCACCGTTTTCCACTTGATTCCTTCGGAATAATAAAGGATAGCTCAGAATGATACCAAGATGTACATGTTGCTTTGGCATAAAACCAAACCTGTATTATACGAGCAATGACAATTTTAAAACCTGTATCAATGGTGGGATGGGCATATAGTCTAACCCTTGTCTGTCCACCTGACTGACTGATACCAAAACAGATAATACAGCTTTAAACTTTCGCACATATATGGCACCAATGTGTTCCTATTAAACGTAGTTCACTATGAACGACCTTGACCTACTTTTAGCACTTGGTTAATTGTTTTGTTAAGTCCATTAGTCTACACTTGGTTAATTGTTTTGTTAAGGCCATTAGTCTACACTTGGTTAATTGTTTTGTTAAGGCCATTAGCATGCTTTTAAACTGCGTAGCACTTACATCTACATCACAGTTGTATGCTCCTACTTATATAAGGCCAATAATAATGGCATCATAGAGCTAAATGCTCGAACATTATAGGTCCCATTCTGACACAATGTATAGAGCAGCACCTTAGCGTCAATGTTTGCCAATATAGCTTCCCATAACTGCAGAGGCCATCCTCGTATATTCATGGTGGGTGGTGGGAAACGACCGAAGTCTACTTCATACAATAATCTCTTTCTTAGAATCTGTCCTAAATGTACTCTTTCTTGTGTGGAATACCCGTCTCATCTTCTGATTTCCACCACAGTCTAAGTGACATAAGTTAGTCATGGCCATAGAAACAAACAGACATAGGTTCGACCACTTCCTCAACCATGATAGGTGATAATAATGTTGCTTTCGATTGTGCAACTTTTTTCCATGGAACATTTGAAATTCCATCAAGACCACAGTAACAACTCTTTCGTCGAGTTCTTGTTTTTAGGTGTGCCGTATCGATGCAGCGTACTTCTAGTTGTTCCCGTGCCTCACTATATTCAGGTGTATAAAACCAAACCTCAGGCTCTGAAGACTGGTCTATCTCCGGGTCATTTTTCAAGGCAGATTGTGTTTGCCATTCTCTGTACTTTTGTGGCCATATACATTCGGAATAAACAATATTTAATATGTTTTTCGAGAAACCCTTTGAGAGAGCTGCTGAAGACAAATCAGATCGCATGTGTTGCACAATATTACTTTCTGTGTATTCTAATCCAAAGCATTCCATAAACTCTTGATTTTATCCTGCTTTCTTATATTTTCTTTTATCTGAATTCCACAATTTCTTTTTACAAACCTTGCTATGATTTTCAGATCTATGTCACACAATGAAAGCATTTTCTCAAAGACGACACCTTGTCCAAAATAATGTCAGCATCAGCACTAAATCATTTTCCATTCTTGTTACACTTAATATCTGTTTGAAGCATTGACAGTATTGTTTCTGCATCACATATTTTCAGCTTCAGTTGTGGAGATACTGTTTCAATCTCGATTTGTCTGCGTGTTTGTTTCTGTATTTCGTGGTTGACTGTCCTCCTTGAATACTATTTTCCCTGTTTATTCATTTCCCTAATGTAATTGATAATTGTTGATTTTTTCATTTGTTCAACACTTTTCCACACATCTTCTTGTAACTGTAAACTAGTTACAAGGTTTTCCGTCAATAGATCTTACTACGATATTGTGCCATTGCCCATCAAACGATTCTGCAGGAACATGTATCCTTTCCTCGTGACACTTTGTGTGTACTTCTTCGGAAACCCCTCGTAGTGTATCGGTGCTAAGAGAATAACTCTTTGGAAACCAACAAACAGGTGAACATTTCATATTGTTCTTTGACCACATCCTGTCCAAATCGCAACATATAAACACCATTGCCTCTGATGCTTTTTCACGAAGTAAGTTGTAGCAGCTGAGTTGTGCTTTCTTAATTCCATCAATAACTTGGCTCATTACATCGATAGTAACTGTCTCTGAGAAATGGATATTTCGATGTGTGTCACTTATGCGGCACGATTCGAACATTCCGATGAACTCCACATTTTGGCTTTTCTTTTTAATTTCTTCTTTCAATTCCTTCACTTCAGAAGAAAGTTGTGTCGGTTTCATTGGTTTGTCAACTGCGTATATTGAGGGTCCCAAAGGGGTTTTCGTGAAAACGTGATCGGGGTGTTTTTAAAAAGGTGACACGTGAAACAAACAATATTTTTGCGTGATTGCGTGAAAATTATATCAGCGTGATCCGTGATTTTGGTCTTGGTAAAACGTGATCGGGTGATATGGTGACGTTAAACGTGAATTTTTAGTCCTTTTTAGTGTCCCTCCTCCTCCCAGGTATGTGAAATGTTCTCTTTTTGTCATAACTTTTATACGGTAACAGGTCAACTCGTACTTAAGTCAACTCGTTCTCATTTTGGTCAACTCGTACTAATTTCTGTTTTTCAATTGGTCAACTCGTACTCATCTCGTACTCACTATTTATTTCGTATGTTTAGGTAATTAAATTTGTATTTTTTATGTATTATATGCATACAACATAAAATAATACATATTTTTAAGTATAGAATGACAAAATATATGAGTACGAGTTGACCAAAATGATGTTTACATTCATTTGTAAATGGGAGTAATTCATGGATTTCATGATTTAATTTGTGGTGATTATAAAGAAAACAACAACAAGATGTGTTACATATTAATATTGAAAACTAAACTTAATAAAACATATTTACAAAATGTACAATATATACAAACATCTTGTTACCTAAACATAAGAAGTAATTAGTGAGTACGAGATGAGTACGAGTTGACCAATTGAAAAACAGAAATGAGTACGAGTTGACCAAAATGAGTACGAGTTGACTTAAGTACGAGTTGACCTGTTACCGTATAGCTTTCCACACATTGTACTAGAGAAGCTCGAGCCTATAGCGCTTTACGTCTCCTCATCCACATTTAACGTGAAATGTGAAAGTTCTGCTATTTTCACGTGAAGACGTGATCCTTGTTTTTATTTTACGTAATCACGTGAACACAACCCCCCTTTGGGACCCCCTATATTGATTTAGCGATATTTAAGGAACGTGTAAAGAGGTCTTTATCCCTATCGATTTTGAACACTTTTGGTCATTGGATTTCTTTATTTACAATGTCCTGTTTTAATGGGATGACAGTAGGGTAAGGTTGGGTTTGGTGCACCCTAGAACCGGTTTAAACCCCCAGTGGCCTACTTTGCAACTGACCGTTCCAAGGCGGTAGCCCTATTGTCAACCCTTTTGTGTTTGTGATGTCGTTTGCATTTATTATTACTTTTGTCTTCTTGTTTGTCTGTTTGCGTGTTTGTTTCTGT
Source organism: Cyrtodaria siliqua (assembly GCA_037043455.1). Lineage (NCBI taxonomy): Eukaryota > Metazoa > Mollusca > Bivalvia > Adapedonta > Hiatellidae > Cyrtodaria > Cyrtodaria siliqua. The sequence continues at coordinate 57,568 of JAWPHD010007050.1, read as the reverse complement.
GTTTTGTGGTTGACTGTCCTCCTTAAATGCTACTTTCTCTGTCCGATCTTTTTATATTTCTTTATATAACTTGACTCTGAGAAAAGTCCAATATGTATCAGGAGTGTAAATTCATAAATGTATAGATTGTAAACATGCAGTCGTTAGGTTTTATATAACCTGACTAAGAGGAAAGTCCGATATATATATATTAATATATAGCTTATTGACTTCAGATGTTAGGTTGTATATAACTTGACTCTGAGAAGAGTCCAGTATGTATCAGGAGTGTAAATACATAAATGTATAGATTACATAAATGTATAGATTGTAAACACTGCAGATGTTAGGTGTATATAACCTGACTATGAGGAGAGTCCGATATATATCAGGAGTATAGATATATTAATATATAGATTATTGACTTCAGATGTTAGGCGGGGATTTCTTTATTTCCTATGTCCTGTTTTAATGGGATGATGACAGTAGGGTAAGGTTGGGTTTGGTGCACCCTAGAACCGGTTTAAACCCCCAGTGGCCTACTTTGCCACTGACCGTTCCAAGGCGGTAGCCCTATTGTCAACCCTTTTGTGTTTGTGATGTCGTTTGCATTTATTATTACTTTTGTCTTCTTGTTTGTCTGTTTGCGTGTTTGTTTCTGTGTTTTGTGGTTGACTGTCAACCTTAAAGGCTACTTTCTCTGTCCGATCTTTTTATATTTCTTTATATAACTTGACTCTGAGAAGAGTCCAATATGTATCAGGAGTGTAAATTCATAAATGTATAGATTTTAAACACTGCAGTCGTTAGGTTTTATATAACCTGACTAAGAGGATAGTCTGATACATATCAGGAGTATAGATATATTAATATATAGCTTATTGACTTCAGATGTTAGGTTTTATATAACTTGACTCTGAGAAGAGTCCAATATGTATCAGGAGTGTAAATTCATAAATGTATAGATTGTAAACATGCAGTCGTTAGATTTTATATAACCTGACTAAGAGGAAAGTCCGATATATATCAGGAGTATAGATATATTAATATATAGATTATTGACTTCAGATGTTAGGTTTTATATAACTTGACTCTGAGAAGAGTCCAATATGTATCAGGAGTGTAAATACATAAATGTATAGATTGTAAACACTGCAGATGTTAGGTTTTATATAACCTGACTATGAGGAGAGTCCGATATATATCAGGCGTATAGATATTTAGATAGCTAGAGAATAGACACTGGAGATGTTAGGTTTAACTCTGAGGAGAGTTCATTATATATCAAAGGTTTGTTAACACACATACATTTGCATATGTTAAAAAAGGGCATAGCTGTGCCAAAATAGGTTTCGGCGTTACATGAATTGTGTGTGGCATATTTTTCATTGATGTGTGAAGTTTCATTCAAATATGTGCAGTGGTTAAGAATATATTAGGTTACTACGCATTTTGTCCAAGTAAAAAAAGGGGCATAGCTGTGCCAAAATATGTTGCAGAATTATGTGACTCGCGCATGTCATGCTAATTATCGATACCGAACGCATGCGGGAAGTTTCATTCCAATCGGTCAAGTGGTTAAACAGGTTATTATGTTACATATACTCGTATTTAACACAGTTTGACGAAGTATAAAAAGGGCCATAACTTTGTCAAAATAGTTTGTAGAGTTATCTTGCTGTGATCTATTTATCCCAAAAACATGTACGAAGTTTCACTGCATTATGTCAAGCAGTTTTAAGCATGGTGAACTTATTCACCAAGCTTTAGTAACAAAGTTTTTTCACGAATCCTAACTACAGCCTCACTGATGAATCGACGCATTGCCTGAAAAAGAAGACCCATATTTTAACAGGTGTTTCTTCTTTTCTAGTGCGGATACAAATAAGGTAATGTCATTTAGAAATTTCAAATAATTTCCTCGATACATTGTTTAAGTTATATATTGTTTATGTAGCTATTTCATCTATTGTGCCATCGTTTTGCTGTGAGTTCTATAAATAGATCATTCATCATCATAATCACGTGATCATCACGTGATCTTGCGCAAAATGTATTCATACGCTGTATTGTTCTCCTAGGATAGTGTATTGAGATTTGTAACCAGTTAATGTTATAATTTATTTCTCTTGCAACACCATCAAACGCATATCTTCCATCTTTCTTGGATTTATTTCTTGGATTTATATATTTAAGAAATATACATGGCCTTTATAGTCTTCATATAATATTTAATAGGTTTGGTCAGTAATGATTATAGCATAAGCTACTATCCTTTGTAAAAAGTTGTTGCTGCCCATTCTCCGGAATGAGATTTTTAGATTACTTTGTAGTACGCTGTGTAATATTCTTAAGTTTTTACCTCCCATGCTATGAAGTTAAAATGACTGATTCGGTAGTAAAATAATCTTGGATTTATATATTTAAGAAATATACATGGCCTTTATAGTCTTCATATAATATGTAATAGGTTTGGTCAGTAATGATTATAGCATAAGCTACTATCCTTTGTAAAAAGTTTTTTAGCTTACTTTGTAGTATGCTGTGTAATATTCTTAAGTTTTTACCTCCCTTGCTATGAAGTAAAAATGACTGATTCGGTAGTAAAATAATCCTGAATAATTGTGCCAATCGTGTCGGCGAGACCGAATGCAAATCAACAAGACCTGACTGGGTATATATGACGTTATTTTATCCCGAGTGACTATTTTTAGACTTCGGGTCTATTAGGACACCCCGGTTTTAGAGTAAGTCCCATTATAGTTCATCAACATTTGTAAAGGATTGTTAGTTCAGTCGGGAGAGCGGCCGTCCCAGAAAATCATAAAGCGAGCGGCATGGTTTCGAATCTCAGCAGGTTCACCCAATTTGTTTATTCTAAGATCTTAAAAGGGGTACATCAGGATTTTTCTAGAAACATCTTAAATTATAAAATTGTTCCAGTTCACGATATAAACCACTATCAATCAAAATGTGAACCATTGTGTTAATGCCTAAAGTTTCAGAACAAAATATAGCTAGGGTGGAATTTCATTGCAAATAAAAGATTTTGTAGCTTCATTATGTTTTGGTCATGTAGAATAAAAATTATTAATATTTCTCAATTTTAAATCGGACACCTAGACCCCCATAAAAAGCTTGATGTACTCCCTTTAAGACTTAAGTCGGAAAAACAAATTGTGTGTGTGTGTGCTGTGTGTGTGTGTGTGTGTGTGTGTGTGGAGAGTGGGGTGATTTTTTTTTTGAAGATTTTTACGACTTTTATCTATGCGTCAATTTGGTAGAGGTAGAGGTAGACCTCATCTGTTTTGAAACAAACTCGTAGAACCACAGTCCTGCCGCGCGTAAGTGTGTAGCTGTCAAACATTCTTCAATGTGCAAACGTGGAACAAGCGGGACTCGAACGTATGACTGTAGCATTGAGAGATATGCATTACACAAACAAGAGTAGATCTAAACACAAATATGTTTTTTCAAATTGCATGTAAAACTGATTGAATTATATTTTGTTAAGGCCAAAAACAAATATGTTTAAAAACAAAACAAAGCAACAAAAAAAACGAAGGGGTAAAATGTTGTTGTGTCGGGGGTAAAAACGGCGATTCGGTTGGGTGACAGGAAACAAAAAACTTTCTTGTTTAGGCCTAAGGTAGTAAACGGAATTTACCGTGACTTTGGTGATTATTGTCAACTAACGATTTGTCGACTTAAAACAAATCCACGTAAAAAATACAATTAGAGATATGAATCGTGAAATTCTCAGTAGCGTAGCTACCTATTAGGCCAAAAGGTCCGGGCCTTCACATCATCTTCACATACATGGTTGAAAAATATAACAACGAAATAATTGTGTATGAACATCATGTTCACTCCGAGTTGTGAGATTAAATCACAACGGTATCCCGAGAACAGTGGTACTCCGAGTTGTGAGAATGAACTACAACGGTATCCCGAGACCAGTGGTTGTGAGAATAAATAACAACGGTATCCCGAGACCAGGGATACTCCGAGTTGTGAGATTAAAATCAAATGCGCACAAAGATGTATGCTATGTTTTATATATGTGTTGTCTGAATGTCTCTACTACACGTTGTATGTAAAACATATGTTCTTTTAGTTGAAGGTCACACTTTTTGGAACAAGGGAACTTCAGGGAGAATTTGTCACTTTACAGTGACATTCCATGTTTAAATTTGTATATTATAAATCTTTGTGCAGCGGGGGATATGGTTGTCTTTCAGACTACACTCGTGTTCATTTTATTTTATTAGTAGGTCGATATAAATGCAAGGTTGTTTCCTATTATTATTTGATTGTAGTCATAAACTCAAATGGATTGATTAAAGGGACACAAGGCAATCTTGAAATGTTTGAAATGATTTATATATGCAGTATTATTTTTACTTTTACCCTGGTTACATTTAAATAAATAAAATTTTAAGTATTCGCTATTTCGTCTTATTATACTATAAGTTTTAATATATTATTTTTGCAATAATATCAGAAAATAATAATATGCAAAAACAAATAGCTTAATATTATTCTTATAATTAATATTAATGATTGAACAAATGCAAGTTATGCAGAAAAACTAGCGGGGACGCCGTGAGTTTTTAAAAATAAAGATTGCCGTGTGTCCCTTTAACATCTTCAAAATACAGCTTCGTTGCGGTTCATACTAATTCCCATGCCAACATGAAAAAAGACCAACGCCGTCTTGCAATATCAGTCAGCAACGCCCAATTTTATGTTCCACCCTTACTCTGAGGAGAGTCAAGAAAAATATGACTGTGAGGGGAATCTATCTACCACATTCGCAACATCTCGTACACTGCTTCGCAGCAATATATTGGTTAAGTCATCGCGCCTTAGATTCCCGCCAAAACCGCCAAACCAGCCAAAACAAATTTGCATCCACATTCAAATGTTGCAATGTTATTCAGCCGATTGATCCATCAATAGTTTATTTACATGAAAGCAGTGATAAAACCTTCATCATAAAAAACAAACACTCAACGCAAATTATACATCAACACGTGTGACTAGCGGCCATTGTTTACATAGCAACAGTGCACTATTTTCTGTGCCGTTGCCTTCCGGCTAACAGAATGTCAATATTTTGAACATACCGAAGGGCCGTGATACACACGAGGCGGGATCCCAAAGAATGACGGGATTGGCCGAGCGTTCACGATTGTATCTACCACATAAGAGACAATCTCTCCTAGAGGCCATTACATTAACAGACTGTCAGTAGTATAGATACTGAGAGTAACAGCGCAATTTCCCCTCGCGGGCCTCAAACCCAAGCAACAGTAAAATATGCCAGCCATGGCTATTAACTCAAGCATGCCATCATTTACATAAAATAAATCTAAATGAAAGTCATGCTTAAATCAAAAGACCCAGGCACATATTATTAGTTGCTCAAGCAGCCCCGCTCAGGAAAACTCCGCTGATACTCTCAGTATCTATACTACTAATCAATCCGGTTTGTTATTTTACGAGAGCGCAATAATTTTATTTTACAACTTTCAACGAACTACTTTCAACGAACATTATCCAACCGCACAACACAAAAACATCACCAAAATAGTCGCAAATCTCAAAGAATAATATCAGACCATAATATGAGCGAAATGAGAAAAATACGAGCAAGTATATCAGCTGGGACAAGATGAGGAAAAGATGTCAAGGAATTACAAGAAAAACTGAAAGTTATAGTAGCTGAAAAAGCCAAGAAAAAAAGTAATGAGCTGAAAAAGGCAAGAAAACTGATAATAGAACGACAGCAGGGACGAGGCGGGCGGGGAATGCCAATGAATTACACAAACAATTACTCAAGGATGAAGAAATATTTGTTGGCGATGAATGCCCAAGTAACCCTGAAACCCAAGTAGCAGTACAGAAGAAGACAGTATAGACAGGTTGTGAAATAGATTTTTGATTATCTTCAAACAAAAGTCAAACAAAAATATACAGAAAAGAGATGATCTATGCAAAGTAGCAGACATATCTAGACAATTGGAAAGACTTGAATATATAGCTGAAAAAAAAGATTGCAAAATCAATATAGATTAATCATTGAAAGTAGAAATTTAATATAATCCTATAGTATATACAATGAACTCAGAAAAAACTACCGAAGAAAGAAACATGAAGATAGATGGGAGCACATTAGGAATTCGATCTAGCAAATATCTAGCATACTACATAGCGAAAGAAAATGCATATGATAATAACCTGGTATCAGATATCTCAAAAGTGGACTATACAAAGGGAAATAACGGCAAAACAAAGTTGAGATCTATTCCAGGGATGGCAAAAGCATTCATCGATGATATATACGTATTTGGATATCTAGGAAAAAAGGATATTCAAGCAAAGCGAGGAAAGGTGATGTTAACCGATGGAGAAACAGGTGCCGCAAAAAATATTGTACAAACAATAGCAACATTTGTATCGAAAACAATTGGACGTGGACACAAGTACTGCAATGTTAGAATCTGTAATTGTACATTGAACAAAAATCAGAGTAGCAGCATATCAAGAACTATAGAAATAATTGAATCGCATACAAGTATTAGAGCGAAAAAGAACTGGGAAAAAATATGGAAACAAGTCCCAATAGGAAATGTACTTGTGAAAATAGATGCATCAAACATTCCTATGGATGTAGTAGAAAAGAGGAAGAAGACTCTATGCCAACTGCTAGAAAGCGTAGGACTAGGAATATACTCCATCGATTACACAAGAGATTATTCTGGAACAATAAAACGCTCTAATCTAGTCAATTTTTTCAACTATGAAAGAACAAAAACCCTACTTTCTGGAATGGGAAATGATGAACCCACAATTCTAGAGAATACAAAATCAGTTGGAAATAATGTCTTCACTACTAGACAAACAAAAGAAGGAAATGTTATGAGAACAAAAATATACAACAAGATCGTCTCAAACTTTGAAGCAGGAGATGTACAAAAAGTATTTGGAGGGCATCTCGCTGATTTTGTCAGTTCCAAATCTGAACGTTTGCGAAACACATTTTCACATCCAGATGTACAAAAACGGGGATGTACTAGAGTTGAAATATTGATATACGGAGACCAAAATCATTTGTCAGGAACAGGCATTCTAGAAGAAACTGTAGAAGAACTTCCACGCATATTCTATATCCAACCAGCAAAAAATCAATGGGCAAATCTAGCAGAGAATATTGATAGAAATATGTGTCACAAAATGTCACGGGTAGAGCGTACTGGTCGTATATAGCTCTTGTAAGTTATCGGTTACACCCAAAATATATTGTTCGAGTTGAAACAATTTCACAATATTCATGATCTATTCATGTAACACGTAAAAGCGTGCACATTTTAAGTGGCCGCCAGAGAGGCCGTGTCATAAGTTTAGTTTTGTGCTAATGCATGTAAACGTATAGGTATATTTTCCTTAAACGGCAAAATTGTATAAGGGGCCTCTCGTGTAGATTCAATACTGTAGATTTAGCCACGTTTGTCACGGACTGAACGGGGGAAATAATGATTTGGGCGTAATGTTTGCTATAAAACCCATTGTCTTCTAGCTCTCGCCGGGATCATCGATAGTACTTTGTTGGAACAGAGATTGGACGGCAAAATTCATAGGCAACATGTGGTTAGTAGTTTTATTAAACTTTTATCGTACATTTGTATTCAGTGGGCGGCGCCATCTTGTTTGGCGGTTACGACATCCGGTTAGCATTGATGTTTCTCAAACATAACTTTAGACTAGCATATGATTTTGAAGTTACTTTATTAGATGTAATTATTGTAATTGATCATTAATTGTAAAACAATATTAATTTGTGGATAATAGGTGCATTAGTTAACGTTGGCGTATAACTCAGTGATTGTAATACACGATTGTTAACATTGCGTGCATGCATAACTCAGTGAGTGTAATATATGAGTAATTTGATCATGTTTATATTACATGTATTAGGGGCATTGATTAACAGCGACGTACATAGCGTATACATGGCGTTGTAGAATATGTATACATTGCTACTCATCATTAGTACAGCTTACATATATTGATTGAATAATGATTTGTTTGGGTAATGATAATTATGCAAGATTGTTATGTTTGTCAACCGACATCTAAAACGTATGTATAATTACAGCCTAAGCCATCCAGGATATAAGCCATCCAGGGTTGGAGTAAGCCATCTAGGTTTGGATATCCAGGAGTGGAGCTAAGCTTCCACGAATAACGTTTACGAGCGGTGGAGACGGTCCCCGTACCTGCGTCAGCATGGCCAGGTTTTACTAACGACAACCCCCGGGACACAAGGTGGGCCCGTTACCAATCCTCACTGGAGGAATATCACTCACAATCTCAGTGGAGGTTAACTATCATTGCATCGCGTCATCAACCCTTACAGAAGGCATTTGATGACAATCATCCATTGAATTCGCGCATCATCATCTTCATGAGCTCTCGCGCATCACAGTTATCGCGCTAGATCAACATTGTTATAGCTTTAACAACACTTTAGTGTCTTAGACATTCAGTATTTATAACAATACTAAGAACGTCTTAAACGTTCAGGAGAACATTCTTTTCATAGTTCATTTGTGTATTCGCTTGTTTTTTTAGATAATTGTATATATATTAAACATATTTTAAAAGTTGCATTAAACTTATGTAAATGCATTCACCGTCATTGATTCTTTCCTGAGTTAGCCCAACCACTAAGGTCATCCTGTGACAACTGGTGTCAGAAGTGGGATTTTGGGCGACTACGGAGGGAAAGAATCAATAAGTGATCTTTATTATGATATACTAAATCTCTACTTATTATTTTAGAATTGTGTACCACCCTCTGATCCATCAAGGCGACTGTCGACGATCACGGCCACAGTTTGGAAGACAAGTCAAGACACGACAAGGGTAGGGTGAGTCCAAACTGTTGTTTTGTCCGTTCTTTCCTGGGCGCGAGGTCGCAGTGGTCTACACGAGTGGGTCTGAGGCACTTTTGCTCAATAATTTGGGTGTTTGTTTTTACCTCCCTTGCTATGCACATAGTATCCAATTAGGTTGGCGAACAAGACGTTCTACTCATGTTGTGACACTCGAGTATACTTATATTAAAGGGAGAAGTAAATATACATGTACATGTTATGCACATTTCTATGATTGTTTAAGGTTTATGTCCAATATCAAATAAAGATATTTTATCTAGTGTATATGTTTTGTGGAAGCTAGATACTATCTATACATAACCGTTAGTAGTTAGCGCTAGTACAAATGTGTATGTAACTTGTCCTATGATGATGCCCAGGTATTTACTGAGGACACAGTGACTTACCATTAGTAGTTAGGTCAGTAGAATTATTAGTGTCGTGTGTATTGTAATTATTGTAGTTAGTAGTCCACAATGTCCATAGACATGACGTCCATAAAGGATCTTACGGAAATGGGTAAGGAGTTAGGGTATGCTGGAGAGGAGCTTAGAACCTTTGTTAAAGACGAACAGGCTAGGGAAAGGGAATTTAGACTTAAGGAAAGAGAATTAGCAAAGCAGGAAAGAGATGAAGAAAGTAGATTAGCTAAAGAGAAGCTAGAAGTAGAAAGTAGATTAGCTAAAGAGAAGCTACAATTAGAAAGTAGATTAGCTAAAGAGAAGATAGATGCTGATAAAGAGAAGCTAGAATTCGAAAGTAGATTAGCTACAGAGAGGTTAGAATTAGAAGGTAGGTTAGCCAAAGAGAAGCGAGATTATGATAAAGAGCAGATATAATTAGCACGGCAGTTAGAACATGAGAGGTTCGAAACAGATGGTAGACTAGCGAAGGCTAAGACAACGATGGAGAGGGAGAAATCGCTGTTGCCCAATATTTGTACTTGATATACTACAATGCGAAGATGGGAAATATCTATTTGCTCCGCTAGAATGCTATGTAGCACTACGGGGTCGTATGCTATCCTTGGTACATTTAATAACAAGGTCCGGACTTCGCGTTGTGATTTCCATAATTTATTGGTACATATAAAACAGTCCGAATAATTACACATTCATAATCCTGTTATATATATAAACATATCCGTTTAGTATAGTGGTTTTTAGTACGTCCATTTGTTGATTACTTAATAGTCCCTATTATTAAATGTCTCAGGTTCACAAAGTAAAATAGTATTTAGAAACGTTCAAATGTTCAAATCTTCTAATTAGTATGTAACGATGACTGCCTGACTATACTGGCTTACATAGTATAGTTTAACTTATCCCACACCCTGTCTTAGACTGCAGGAATCCATATTGTGGATACAAGTATTGAAACTGACTCTCACTCTTTAACTACCGACTCTCCTAGACTTTCTGTGCTGTGCGCTCAGTATTATGCTAAAAGATTTACCCATATTGCTTTTCGGCAGTTAGTCATGCCTCACATAAGGACATCGACCTGTGTAGCTACAGGTTAACGCCACGTTGATTACCTCAGTGTATGCATAAATTACCCACAAGACCTTTCAGCGAATGGTCTCCACTAATATGGCAATACCTATTAATTCCCAGAATTCATAGTTTAGAACAGGTAAACAATAACAGCTGTTCCGATGATAACCAACAACTAACGGACAGTATTAGAAAACTCCCATTGCATGATCAGTTATAAGAGGGGTGTATTTGAATACAAGTGTGTTACATTTATAACTGTTAGGTTAAATACAGTGGCAAGGCTGTAGTGTTACAGCTACACCAAAGGAAAAGAAACAGAAACAATACTCTGTGATCAAAATCCTTCCAAAGCCAGAACAACAGAGATAAAACCAACAGACTACCTCCCACCAACAAATTGTGTAGAATGGATATGGAAGAGAAAGGGAAAGAATAGAATAGGCGATGAAAAGGCGCCAATCCAATTTTTCAAACAAGAAACAGATAGAAAGATATCTTTGAACTCCGCCAAGAAAAAAGAAAAGATAATTGCACAGATACTTGAAGAAGAAGAAAAGGGAAAATGGGTAGACGTGAACAGAAAAGTACAAGAAAAAGTTTGGGAGGGAAAAGAAAAGGAGTTGGGTGAGTTGAAAAAAACACACAAAAAGAACACAAAAAGAATAGAAAATATTAGAAAACGGATAGACCATCTGTATTGTGATTTTTCCGAGGATATAGAATATGTTAGTCGCATACCTATTGGAAAATACTATTTGGTAGGATTTGCGGATTATTTCAAGAAGAAATATGACTCAAACATTTGCTATTTGAAAAACGATTCCAGTCACTACATAGTATATGCTACTGAAGGATTGAAGAGGATTTGCAAACAAGTAGAAGAACTTAAACTCACAATTGATGATGACTGGAACAACTCACGTTCATGTATACTAGACAAAGTACTAGTAGAAATCTTTCCCCCAACTGAAAATACATGGGGTGGAAAAACAATACAATGGAATCCGACAAAGATATTGGAGGTTGACTGTAACAAAAAGAGAAAAACTATACTAGACAGTGAAAACGAATATCTAGAATCAAATAAATGTTTGTTGGACTGGGATGAACAAGTGAAAAAGGCAGTGAGATGTACTTCTATACCAGAAGGAGAGTACATGTGCAGAAAGTGTGTACAGTACAGAAAGAAAACAATACCATGTTTGTACTATGAAGAAAATGATGTCCCAGTTTTTGGATACTATCTGGAGAAAGAAATGAAGAAAGTTACAGAAGAAACAAAGTCACCAATTGTAGTACACCTTGGAAAAGAGAAGACAACGCCTTCAAAGATGAAAGCTAGATTAGCAATTACAGTACTAGACGACATAGTAGATACTATTGAACAAACAGCTCCTCCGGGTTCTACCAAACATGCCAAAGATATTCCGAAAACAACATACAAAGTACACAAATATTCTAGAACAACATTTCGTGGGAAAGATAGAATATATCTACATGTGATGATTGACAAGAAAGAAGTAGGGATATATGGATACATTTTGCAAAAAGAAATGGAAAAGTATCTAGAAGATGGAAAGAAAAAACATATGTTGCTTGGTATCGGAAAAGATAGAAATACCCCTTCAAGAAATCCCGATGTTGAAGTTACTTGGACAGAATGTTGAAATATCATCTAGTCAGAGATAACAAAAATGCTGAAACAGCATCAAATCAAAAAATACTGAGATATCACAGAATCAAGAATACTGAACTAGTAGCAAACAAGAGATATTGAGAAATAATCAACTCAAGAATACTGAGATATCACAGAATTAAGAATACTATGATATCACCAAGAATATCGAACTAGCAGCAAACCAGAGATATTGAGATATTATCAAATCAAGCAAACTGCGATATCACAGAATCAAGAATATTGAAACAGCATTGAATCAAGCATACTAGTATATCATAGAATCAAGAATACTGAAACAACAGCAAATCAAGAATACTGAGATATCATCGAATCAAGCATACTGAGATATCACCAAATCAAGCATACTGAGATATCATAGAAACAAGCATGCTGAAATAGCAGCAAATCAGGGATATTAGAATAGTAGCAATATAGAGATACTAGAATAGCAGCAAATCAAAGATACTGAGATATTATCAAATCAGAGATATTGAAATCCATTACAGAATCAAGACTACTGAAACAGCATCGAATCAAGACTATTGGAGTAGCATAGAATCAAAAATACTGAGATATTACCAAATCAAGAATACTGAGATATCACCAAATCAAGAATACTGAGTTATCATCGAATCAAGAATACTGAAGTATCTTGAGATATCATCAGATCAAGCATACTGAAATAGCAACAAATCAAGAATGCTGAGATATCTTGAGATATCATTAGATCAAGAATACTGAAACAGCATCGAATCAAGCATACTGAGATATCACCAAATCAAGAATACTGAGATATCTTGAGATATCATTAGATCAGGAATACTGAAACAGCATCGAATCAAGCATACTGGGATATCACCAAATCAAGAATACTGAGATATCTTGAGATATCATTAGATCAAGAATACTGAAACAGCATCGAATCAATCATACTGGGATATCACCAAATCAAGAATACTGAGATATCTTGAGATATCTTGAGATATCATTAGATCAAGAATACTGAAACAGCATCGAATCAAGCATACTGGGATATCACCAAATCAAGAATACTGAGATATCACCAATTCAAGAATACTGAACTTGCAGCAAACCAGAGATATTGAGATATCATCAAACCAGAGATACTGAGATATTACAGAATCAAGAATACTGAGATATCATCAAATCAAGAATATTGAAATAGTAGCAAACCAGAGATATTGAGAAATCATCAAACCGGAGATATTGAGATATCATCAAATCAAGAATACTGAGATATCACAGAATCAAGAATACTGAAACAGCATCGAATCAAGCATGCTGAGATATCACAGAATCAAAAATACTGAAACAGCAGCAAATCAAGAATACTGAGATATCATCAAATCAGAGATACTGAGACAGCATTGAATCAGAGATATTGAGAAATCATCAAATCAAGAATACTGAGATAGTAGCAAATCATGAATACTGAAATAGTAGCAAATCAGAGATCTCGATATATCATCAAATCATGAATACTGAAATAGCAGCAAACCAGAGATATTGAGATATCATCAAATCAGAGGTATTGAGATAACACGGAATTCATCACAGAATCAATGAATGAATGAATGAAATGAATGAATGAATGAATGAATGAATGAATGAATGAAAGTCTTTATTTACAGAGGGTAACCCAATTAGTATAAACTAATCTTCCTTGGGGCCCTCTAAAGCAATATTTACATACATACAAATACATAATTATATAGCAATATAACAATCAGCATAACAAATTCAAAGTTAGCATTATTCATAAACATGATCAACATGATAACAATGTTACACAACAACATAATACATACATATGGCGGCAGAGGTTTAACTTACAGGCTCACATATGGCCATATTTACAATTTTAGCTTTATGACTGTTGATTCGAATTTATCCACTTAGTATAATTTACTGTGAAACTTTTAATACTTTCGCTCTGTCTTATTTCATTTGGAATGTTATTCCATACTTTTACCCCAGAGTAAGACATACTCCCTTTAAAACGTTCTATATTTGGTTTGGGTATTAAAAAATCCGATTTATTTGAAGAACGTAAATGATTTGGACGCCTGACATTGTAATTGAACATATTTTGAATATATGACGGGACTGCATTTTGCGATACCCTGTACATAAATTTGGCTTTATGAAGTGAAACCCTCTGTTCAATATTAAGAGAATTAATTATATTTAAAGCCTCGCTTAAAGTGGTATATTGTTCACCTAGAATGATACGACATGCTCTTCGTTGTAATCGCACTAAAACCTGGATATTTGATTGTTTTGTACTACCCCAAATGATACTACAATAGTCAAGATGTGGTTGGACATAGGCTTTGTAAAACATTATTCTATAATTAACAGGAATAAATACTTTAATTCTTGATAATAGCCACAAATTACTAGATATTTTCTTCCTAAGAAATTTTATATGCGTATCCCATTTAAGGTTTTCATTTATATATATGCCAAGAATTTTATCACCTGTTGTGATTTCCAGATTTAAGTCTTTATATTTCAAATTTAGAGGTTGATTAACTAATCTTGTCCGTTTCTGGGGTGTCGTTATCAATATTACTTTTGTTTTTGAAGCATTTAATACCATACCATTGTTTAGACACCATGTACTGACGTTATTCAAAGCAGCTTGTAAATTCATTTCAACTTCTAATTTAGATTTATTTATGTCATATATTGTAGTATCATCTGCATACATATCAACGTTTGAAACATTATCCTGTACATACATAGGCAAGTCATTTATGAATAAAATAAATAAAAGAGGCCCTAGAATAGACCCTTGCGGGACCCCGCATGTCGTAATTTGCTTATCAGAGAGAACACCGTTTAAGTTCACCGCTTGAGTTCTATTTGTAAGATAAGACTTGAACCATTTAATAGAATTATCTCCACATTTGTAAATTTGTAATTTTTTTAATAGTATTTCGTGGAACATAAATCGAATGCTTTAGAAAAATCTAACATAACAACGCCTACAAATTCTCCATCATTTAAAGCTATTAACCATTTATCTATCATACATACTAATGCTGTTTCGCAGCTATGTTTTTTTCTAAACCCACTTTGGGATTTACATAATAATTTATAATGATTAAGGTAATTAACAAATGAATCATGCACATGTTTTTCAATCAATTTTGAAAGAGTAGGTAAAATTGATATTGGCCTATAGTTATTTACATCATTTGATGAACCTTTTTTAAATAAAGGATTAACTTTTGCGCATTTCCATTCATCTGGGAAAACACCTTGTTTTATACTACAATTTATAACATACGTAAGACTATTTGATATAACATCGGCTGATAATTTTAAAAGTTTTGGCCCTATTTGGTCAAGTCCTGTAGCTTTGGATACATCTAAATTATTTAACATTTTACGCGTTTGGGATTCCGTAATCAGAGGAATGTGAAAATACATATGATCAGGAACTTTTGTTTTTACAAAATCATTTACTTTATCAAAATTTGAAGTTGGAATAGGTTCTTTTAAGTTAGCGGCTACGTTTACAAAAAAGTTATTAAAAGTATTTGCAATATCTTGGTTATCAGTAATATCTATTCCATCTTTATGAATGCTTTTTATTAAATTACAGTTGTTTGTCTTTTTTGTAGACGCACCATGTTCTTTAAATATTTTCCAAACTGTTTTAGGGTCTGATTTTCCTTCCTCAATTTTTCTTTCATAAGATTCTTTTTTAGAATTATCTATCAATGTACAAACTTTATTTCTTGAAACTCTGTAGTTATCCATATCATTTTTAGCCTTAAATTTATCACGTTCTTTAATTTCATCTAAAATATCAGGTGTAAACCAATCTGGTTGTTTTATGTGTTTAACTCTGTGAATTCTAATTGGGACGTGATTATCTACAACACTTGAAAAATTAGACACCCAAGTGTGAAGTACTTCATTAGTATCAGTGTTGTTTAGATTACCCCAGGGGATGCTGATAAGATCTGATAAAAATGACTCCTGTGAAAATGACCTAAATGATCTGTATTTTATAAAATTATGTGAATTGATTTTTTCTTTATAATTTAACTTTCTTGTACATAGGATCGGATAATGATCGCTAATTCCTATTTTGGGCACGCTTACATTACATATATTTTGATCACAATTAGTATAAATGTGGTCTATTAAATTTTTTGAAGTTGAACATTCACGCGTCGGCTGCTTAATTAACTGTTTTAATCCTAGTGATAAAATATAGCTAGACCATTCATCATTTATTTTGGAATTTAATAAATCTCGATTTATATCGCCTAAAATTAATATTTCTTTTTCTTCAAGTTGAACCTTTTCTATATGAGTGTCAAATATTTCTTTCCATGCAACTTTAGATTCTGGATGCCTGTAAAGTGAACCAATTAAAAAAGATTTACATTTAGTTGGCATAATTTCTAACCAAATTATTTCTATATCATCTCCTTCTAAATCTAATCGTCGTATGCAATTTACGTTTTGTTTTACATATACTGCCAAACCTCCACCGCCATTGAATAAACGGTCGCGACGAAAAGGTACTTGATATCCATCTATATGAAATGTTTCAGTTTTATGGTTTTCATTGAATTTCGTTTCACTTATACCCATTATATCTATTTTGTTTTTCTTAGATGTTAGCATTAATTGTAATTCATCAAATTTAGAAGACAGTCCAGCTACGTTTAAATGACCGATGGTTAAACCTTTTTTATTATTTAATCCTAAATTAGTTAAATTTATGTGTTCCGAAATATTTAAGATAGTAGCGTTAGAGTTTTCATAAACATTTGGAAAATTGTCACAATTACACTCAATTTCTTGGCAAAGTGTGCATATATGATTTAAAACATCATAACTATTTTCATGAACAAATACATTTGGAATATAATGTTCGGCTTCATTGCCATCATCCTAGTTCCAACATCGATCCTGTTTATGTCCCACGAGCCCGCACCCCCAACACTTGACAGGAGCCCTGTGCCGACAGTCCTCTGTCGCATGGCTAGATTCGTCGCAATTCATGCATGTATTGTGGTGACGCTGTCCCCTGAATGGGTGTCGTCTATATTGCCGATTAGATTGGTGCCCAAAAAAGTTTTGTTTGTCTGGGAACACACATTTGGTGTAATATTCAACGATCGGTGTAGACGTGTGAAAAGTCGAAAGTAAGCGCTTAGTGCCTGGCCGAGATAGGTGAATAGTGTCATGTTCATTTAGATAGCGCATCAACAATTTACCGTTTTGATCATGGAATGCTCTGTAACAGTCTACAATTTCAGTTTTATGATGAATAGAAAGTCGCTCTATGATCTTGTTAATTGGATTGACATCCACATCTCCTCTTGGGGCAATTTTACTTAAAATAAGTTTGCACTCTTCATTTCCGGCTTTTATTAGCGCAATTAGCTGGTCATACTTTTCTTCTATCAACTCAAAGTCTGTAGTCCTGGACAGGTCATTCCCGCCTATATATATAATGACTGTGTGGAATTGAGTCAGATCATACATCTCAATGTCTCTAATTAGCGTGTTTATTGTTGCACCTGACACGGAATGTTTGTGTAAGTTGTTTTTAAGACTCAAGACTACTGAAATAGCATCAAATCAAGAATATTGAAATAGCGTCGAATCAAGAATAATGAAATAGCATCGAATCAAAAATACTGACATAGCATGCTGAGATATCACAGAATCAAGAATACTGGAACAGCATCAAATCAAGAATACTGAGATATGGCAGAATCAAGAATACTGAGATATCATAGAATCAAGAATATTGAGATATCACAGAATCAAGAATACTGGAACATCATCAAATCAGAATACCGGGGCAGCAAATCAGAAATATTGAGATAGCAGCAAGTCAGAGATATTGAGATATTATCAAATCAGAAATATTGAGATAGCAGCAAATCAGAGATCTCGAGATATCGTCAAATCAGAAATATTGAGATAGCAGCAAATCAGAGATCTCGAGATATCGTCAAATCAGAAATATTGAGATAGCAGCAAATCAGAGATACTGAGATATCATCAAATCAGAGATCTCGAGATATCATCAAATCAGAGATCTCGAGATATCATCAAATCAGAGATCTCGAGATATCATCAAATCGGAAATATTGAGATATCATCAAATCAAGAATACTGAGATATCATCAAATCAGAGATCTCGGGATATCATCAAATCAGAGATCTCGAGATAGCAACAAATCAGAAATATTGAGATAGCAGCAAATCAGAGATATTGAGAAATCATCAAATCAGAAATATTGAGATATTATCAAATCAGAGATCTGGAGATATCATCAAATCAGAGATCTCGAGATATCATCAAATCAGGAATATTGAGATAGCGGCAAATCAGAGATATTGAGATATCATCAAATCAGAGATCTCGGGATATCATCAAATCATGAATACTGAAATAGCAGCAAATCAAGAATACTTAAACAGCATCGAATCAAGAATACTGAGATATCATCAAACCATGAATACTGAAATAGCAGCAAATCAAGAATACTGAGATATCATAGAATCTATCACAGAATCGAGAATATTGAAACATCACAGAATCACAGGTATCGGGGAAGCTAGAATATCATCCAGACGGAGATAATTTGAGTCAGGAAAGCAAGCTAATTCCATCTTGGATTACAACATGCATGAAACATACAGCAAGAATACAACAAGCATAATCTAACCATATCATGCAAACGACAAGAATGTTCGCTCTTTTTTTTTCTACATGCATGCATCCACAATGCTACGGAATTAGCACAGACATTTTTTACCATGGAGTATTTTATTTTCCTGCACTTTGCTATTTTGTATTTCAGTTCAAGAAGCTCTTCTCTGTTTCCAGCCAGCTCACGTTCATAATTATCCATTTCAACCAGCAATCGTCTTTTTTTGGTGTCCATAAAATCATCACGGACTACCTCATATTCTACTTGGAGTTGCTTACCTCTCATCAATTCTCTTCTATATTTATCTTTTAAATGGTTAAGTTTTCTGCAAACCTTTTCTAATCTTTGTTGTTCCATTATATAATAATACTATATATAATTATTTTTAAACTCTTGAATGCTACTCAACTATTACAATTAACTGTATGCTTACGTTCGTTATCTAGTATGAACCGTTTATCATTATAAGCTGATAAACGTTTTTTATTTATTGCAAAGCTGCTTATGTTATGCTTTTGTGATCTAATAACTTTCATCTCATGGTGAGCTTCTGTTGCCGTAAACAAAATCTTTTTGTAATCGTCATGTGCTATCTGTTTTTTAACAACACACTTTTTAACGCCCTTACATTTCTTTGTACTAACCTCATTATCTAGCACATACGAATATAGTTACTTCGCAACCCAACAAATTCAACAATGGGTATTCCACAAGTTTCATCTTTCATCTTGCCAATAACTTTTTTATTGTCATTAAAATGAAACTGACTTTTTGGATCATAATCACAATTATCAAACAGTTCTTTATCCTTGTAAAAGTCTGCATATACATCTTTTGTTTCTATTTCATAACACAAGGAATCGGTATCAGTAAATAATAACTTAGCTTTTCTATCATATTTGTTTTTGATATGTAATGGAAATCATACATCAAATATTTTGACAAGTCTAAAATACACATGCCAACATAACATGGACGATTTAAAACTAATCGTTCTTTTATTCTGTTTATGGCAAATAAATTTTCATTAAACATTTTACAAGAAATAAACGATGGTCTTGCCGCATATTTCAAAAGAACTTCCTCGTCATGCGTCAGCTTAACATTAACTCTCTTTCTCAAGTTTTCCATCGTCTTGCCAAAAACTGAATTATTCATGAGCTTGAAGAAATCTTTTTCGAAAGCATTTTTACCAGCTGTTCTCTTAGCAGTATTAAAGTCTATGTACGTCTTTAACCACTGTGATTCGTCGAACTGTAGTATCCGTGTATTTTTGTTACCTTCAATCCAAGCTTTTTATACAAGTCTAAGTTTCTAAAATGCACCACATACTTTTCTTTATTTTTCAACGTCGTAACAAGTTTATTAACATTACAATGTCCTAAATTAAACTTTTGTTTTAAATTTTTACAATAGTCTGACAACCACTCATCTTTGATATTTAAACTTTCCGGGGCGAGAGGATAATCATTATGCAAGTCATGCAGTTTCTCAGGATACGTAATATCGCACTCAACAATGTAATTTGATTTTCCTTTTTCAAACTTATCAACCCACTTGAAGTTGCCAGTAGGTAACGGTTGGCACATAGCCCACCCGTACAAGTTATTAGCATCGAGATATATTATGTTCTTGCTTTCTTTTATCTTGTCATAGTTTTTCATATATTTATTGTTAGCCTGCGAAATATCTGTTTGCAATATAACTCGTACCGCCTCTTAATCCTTTTCCCACAAATAAATATTGGTCAATATCAGTTATTAAATCAAGTTGGATACCAGTCATCTTGAGGCATGCATCCCAGGCTAAACCAGGACTACTGAAGTAATGACAAGGATCTGATTTGTAATACTCAATGCACATTTTTCTAAAGTTTTCAAAAAACATCTGTCAGCAACAGCACATCAGTCTTAAGATACAGATCATGATATTCTCCCATATTTTTAATCTTAAATGTTTTCCATATTGTTTTAGCATGATCATAATCTGCATCTGAAATATGCTCATCATTTAATTGAGAATAAAAGCTATCTTAGTATCCTTGAAGCGTTCAAAACTGTTCATGTAATCATAAGGATAAACGCCTTTTCGTTTTATTAATTCTAGCTTGTCGCCAGAGTATTCCTGAGAGGTGTATTGAAACGAAGGGATGTTTTTTACTAAATTTTCTAATGATTGGGACATAAACTGAAAACTGTCAATAAACACCAAACTTTGTCCTAACATAAAAGCCATGTACTTTTCCATGTTATTCGGTATAACTTTTATGTTTCGTTTAAACTTCCCGATGTGCTGCATTATGAAGTGGGAGTCATATCCTCTCAAGTTATGAAACACAACAGGTATTTTTCTAGTCAACCTGAAATTAATATTACATATGTCATGAGCGCTTCCCCTATACTTCCCAGTTATGTGACAATGGTCCCTGACTTTTCTGATGGAGTTTTTGTATGCCACTGTATAACCCGCGTCATCTTTTTTGAGAGTTGTTGCAAAACCATTACCACAAATATGACATGATTTAGATTTTTGGAATCTGGCTTCTTCTTCCTGTGACATTACTAGATCTTTTTTAAAGTTTGCATTCATAGTTTTCTTGCACCACTTTTCTTCTTCTATCATTTTTTTCAAAAACTTGTAAACAGCGTTTGGTCCTCTATACGTTACAACTGGTTTTGAATACTGGTCATCATAGCAACAAACAACTTTATACCCATAACTGCAGTCAGTATGTTTTTGATATTCTTCCGTATGTAATTTTTTAGGATTGTTTGATACTGAAGAAATGCTTTCGGTTACTGCTTCAAAATCAGCATATATAACAAACGGAACCATTAGCTCTCTGTCATAGTTTTTAAACTTAACCTTTTCCTCTTTCTCAGGCATTTTTATTGCTTGTTTTCCATTAAGTGAAAGGCAATCAGGCTTATGTTTTTCCAGAAATCTTTTTAATTTAAAGCACTGCAGGCATGTTTTACAAAACCATTTTTTCCCCTCGTATGCTGTTTGACTAAACATTAGTCTGTCAAAATCTTTTATCCACACGTAATGATTTTTTTCTTCTTCGGTGATTAAAAGCATATCACATGTTTTTTCTGCTTTATTTTTTGATATGTACAAAGGGTATACTTGATTACCTTCATACCCAAATATGTTAAAACAAATGTTGTTTTGTTTTTCTATTTTTGGGATTTGTTTGATAGTAACAGGAAATGTAATTCCTTTGTAATCAAGATCACCAATATGATGTTTGTATTTTGTTATTCTTTGAAGATCTTTTTCAACAGGAAATTTATAAGCCAAATGGCACCATCTAAAGCATTCGTTATCTTTTTCATTTTTTATATTTATTAATCCTTTTCTAGCATTAGCAAGTTCTTTTGGTAAATCCAAATAAGAGCTACCTCGCAAAGGCTTATACTTTACTCGATTTATGTAATGTGCATCTAGTGATTCAATTACCCAACCACTTCCCAATTGAATCCAATTTCCAATTCTATTTATAATTTCTTCCTGTGCTTTGTCTAATGCTTCTGATATTTGATTTCTGTTTAATATTATTACAGCCTTTGAGGCAAAGTAAGCTGTTTTGTATACACAATGAAAACCTCCTCTATCATCCGATACTTGTTTTTTAAAAGTAAGTTTTATATCAACGCTTAATTTAAATCCACCTGTTGTTCTTAGTTCTTGTTTAAGAAAGTTCACAACTCTTGATTGTGTTTTTTGTAGTTGTCTGAGCGGATCATTACTGACAACATTTACTTTAAAAACCGTGCTATACTGTTTTGGGGATGTTTCAATTTCTCGGATACTCATTATATAATATTACATGATATTATTTCTTTAAGCCCCTATTAATTAATTAATTAAATAACATTCTTTTATTTAATATTTTCACCCTCATCGGTGTCCTCATCGATATCCTCATCGTTGTCCTCATCGACATCCTCATCGATATCCTCATCGATGTCCTCATCAGGGTCCTCATCGGTATCCTCGCCGGAGTCCTCATCGACGTCCTCATCGGTATCCCCATCGACGTCCTCACCGATATCCTCATCAGTAACCTCATAAATATGTTCATTGGTGTCTTCATTAGTAACCTCATCCAAGAGAGCATTTATTTCATTATCCAGAAGAATGTCTAAGTATCTCCGAAAGCATTTTTCGTCGAGGACTCTATTATCTATCATCTGACTTATTTTTACATGATATTTGCAGTATCTATCGAAATCAACAGTTTCAAGATCACCTCCAGCTGCCAGTGATTTTATTTTTATCCTGTATTTGCAATAGTTTATAAACTCGTCTTTATCAAAAACTTCTGCATCAATCATTTCTTTTAAACTTTCGACAAACGTTTCAAAGTCCTCATGGCATCCGATATCAGTATTAATCACATGAGGTTTTTCTAGATTGCTGATTAGATTATCTCTGAACAACTCAACATTTTCAGACATTACTTTTAATTGTGTTTCATTAAAAATCTTAATTTCTTTTTCTGCTAGATCTGTGAGAAGCTTTACAGCATCATTGCACTCAATCTCAGTTTTTATTGTCCAATCTTTTTTAAAAGCTGCAATATCATCTGACAATCGTTGCATGTGAACTGTCTCAAACTCTTTGATAAGTTCATTTGTCTTGGTTAAAAGAACCTGCTCGTAAGCAGCTACTTTCTCATAAACATTTTGTTCCTCTTCAAAGTGCTTTCTTTCCTCTTCTGCATAACTGTAAATACTCATATATTAAAGAATATATTAAATTAAAAAGTTTTTAAGAATGGTACTAAAATCTTTGATTTCCATAATTTTATTATCATCTGCTATCTTTGATATGTATATCAATTGTCCACCTATTATATTCTTTCCTCAGTAATGTTTTTTCCAAAAGTCCAGCCGTCCAATCTTTTTTAAAAGCTGCAATATTTTTTTCCAAGTGTCTCATACAACTTTCCCTGTAATTATCAATATCCTCTTTTGTTTTATTTGCGAGAGCCTTTTCAAGGGCAGCTACTCCAAATTCTATATTTATTTCCTCATCAAAGTGTTTACTTTCTTCTTTTGCATAACTTCCCATATACTATAGATTACATTATTTTTATTTATCCGTACATAATAATTTTAATTCCTCGGTGAAGTAAAACATCATAGTGGGCAATAAAAGAAACTTCGTATAATTTTGGATGGCAACTGGTTGCCTCTGAAATTTGTTTTTTTACAAAAAGCACGCAGTTTCTTTATATCTCCTTTTTTATTTTCCATGACAGTTTTAGTCGTTCTACCATTGTTATGATTCTCTCTGTCAAATCTTGAAAGTTTGAAAAAATTAAAAGCTCTTCATCAAATTTACTCGCATCTTCAAAATCAATAGTTTTTGCATGTTCCGTTTGATCTTTCTTAAAGTTGTTGATTTTCCTTTCTTTACGTTCCATTTATATAATTACATAAGATAATATTTCTTTAAGCCTATATTTTAAATATATAATTCTATATTATAATATAATGAATTGCAAATATTGTGAAAGAGTTTTAGATAGTATTGATCCCCCTGGGACGTGCATAGATTGCATCTTATTTTACGCAACTAATAAAAAGAAGCTTTGTAAATATTGTACCAGAGCCAAGCTGTGTTACAGGTGTACTTACGCATGTATACATTGTAACGATACTTGTGAAGTTTTCGATAACGAGCGTATTTGCCTTAATTGTGGTACTCACAATGGCTACAATCTTATTGCAGGTTACAATTACAGCCAAAAGAAAACTATTTACCACAGAAAGTACCATTTAGATAAATACTTGGTAGAATATGATTTGTCTTCTGTAAATAGACAAAGATTTGAAGATTTGTTTTACAAAACTGTAAAGATTTTAGATCAAATAGAGGGCCGAAAAAGATCAATCAAATTTGAATACTGTTTTCAGAAAATATTTAAAATATTAAAAATAGAAAAAGAAACAAAACTGATTAAAACAAAATCAACCAAAGAAAAGTACGATAGGATATGGAAACAAGTCCTGTGGTTGTTTGGACATATGATAGAAGTTGTTTGAAACTCCTATGAAGTGTTTTTAACAAAGTCTTTTTTTCTGCTATTCTTGTTTTACTTGCTAAAACAGCAACTACTGGAGGAACTGCATCAACCGCAGCCACGAAAACAGGAATTACCGGAACCAATGCCAACATGGCAGTACAACCAATTATCCCACTAACAATTTGTAATGTTGTGTTTATAATACCGCACAATTTATAGCTACGTCTGTATGCAGCCACAAGTCGTGTCAAGTGATCAACTAATTCTTCTTTGTTAGTAAGTTGTGCCTTGTATAATAACAGTTAGACAATAATTTAATTAAGATATTTAGAAAATAGTTGCTCATGTTCTTTGGATGATATTTTACCTATTTTTAATAATTCATCGATTATGCTAATACCTTTATTTATCAGCGTGGACTATTATTTCCTGATTCGATACTTCCGCATACTAACTCTAGATCACTAACCAAATCTTTGGGACTATTGTAATATTCAACACAACCTCCTAAAATCTTTTTGATACTTTGAAGAACCTTTATGAATTGGTAAACCAGATAATTTTGTTAGCTCCTTAAAAGCATTTTGAGATAGCTTTGAATAAGTTTTTTTATTATTGTAACGCTTTGTTATCAAGTCTATAAAATCATCATCCACTTTCATATCTAGCACAACTGCTTCTCCTTGTTTGGCAATAAGTTTGTGATGGCCAACAAGATTAGGTAAATCAATTTGTAACACTCCATAGTGGCCATCTTTGCCGACTTTGTAGGAATTTTTATTTTGTTGCATCCCTTTGCCAGTCTTTTGTACAGTTTCACTAGCTGCTTGAATTCGCCCAGGTAACCTCTCTATGTAAAAATCCAGAGCTTCCAGTTCGCCACTTAATTTATTATATTCTTTCGCGAGTGTAGCTCTTTTTTGCTTACGAAGCTCGGGGTTATTTAGTAATTCTGAATATTTAGATTGAGTCGCACTGGTTATCGCACTATCGTAACCCTCTTGGACGTTTTTTATGCCGAGATTGTTTCTTCTTGTTTTATACCATTTATCCTGGGAATCATTTTATTATGTATCTCTGTGGCCTCCGTAACATATTTATCATAATCAGCGTTTCCTTCCATAATACCTGGTATTTGAGTTGGGAGCGGCAAACCATATTTACCAAGTATGACTTTATCCATACCAGCATCCAAGTCAATATCATACACCTGTTTGGGTTCCTTAGGCCTCGCAGCAGGTTCTTCTCCCAATTCTTCTTCTTCTTCTTCTTCATCCCCGGGATCAAATAATTCTCCCGCGGGTCGGCAGCTTTTGGCCTATGCAGAGGATACACGGTTGGCCTGATAGGTCCACGCTCAGGCGTGGGTAACTGCGGTCCACGCCCAGGCGTGGGTAACTGCGGTCCGCGCTCAGGCGTAGATGGTAACTGCCGTCCACGCCCAGGCGGTGGTACTATCGCCCCACGATCAGGCGGGGCAACTTATTGTGGTCGTATTGCCTCGGGAAGAATAGCCAACTGTTGACGTATTTCCGGAAGGGTAATCAAATGTTCAGCTAGCCGCCTTGTTTGCTCTGTTATTTCGCTAGTCACAGGTTTAAATTCTTCTGTGTACGAATCACGACTAGCTCCTTTTTCTAGTCTTTTTCGGATAACTTTATTCTCGTATTCTTTAACAAGCTCACTCGCTTTTCGCTTTTTATCTGCTAATTCTTTCCATTTTAACAAAGACATGTTATAATATAAGTTAGATTAAAATAAGATAAATTAAGATAAGTTAAGACGAGTATTATCCAAGCATTATTATAATGCAAATTCCAAACTATGATATGAAAACAGAAAACGGTAATTTTAAACAACTATGGAACTTTATGCCAGACTGTTGTTTTAGAATGGTAATTTGCGGTAATTCAGGTTCTGGCAAGACAAACACGTTAGTTCACATGTTGCTGAAACCTTTGGTTTACTACGACAAGATTTATTTGTTTGCTAAAAACCTGGAGCAGTCTAAGTATCAGGTCTTGTCACAAAAACTTGAAAAGATAGCAAAAAAGAATAAAATTTCGGTTGAAGACATATTAGAATGTTCAAATGATGAAGTTATCCCTGTGGATACTTTAGATTCAGATACTCAAAAGATAATCATTTTCGACGATTATGTTTGCGAACGCAATCAAAACGATATTATTAATTATTTCATCCAGGGAAGACACAAAAATTGTTGTGTAATTTATTTATCTCAATCTTATTACAAAACTCCCAAAGACATTTGTTTGAACTGTTCTCATTACATCTTCTTTGCGACTCCGGTTAATCGCGAGCTGGGTATGCTTTCCAAAGAACAAGATGTCAGCAAAGAGCAGTACAGAAAAGCGACTGACAAGCAGTACGACTTTCTGTATCTGGATCGCCCGAGGAAGTTGATCAAAAGAAACTTCACTGGTGATATTTAATCTAATCATATATTATATAATGGGACTTTTTAATGATCTTGGCGAGGAAGTTACTACTGGCAGTGTTAATATTACAAATTTTGGTATTGTGCTGTCTGAGTATGTAAAACAAAAACATTTGGTTCTTCATAAGGGCAGAAACCAGGAAAATGTTTTGAGAAGTGATCTTAACATGGATAATAATAAAATTACCAGTGTTGGTAATCCGACAAAAGCAGATGATGCAGCAACAAAGCAATTTACTCAAAGAAGAATAACAAAAATCATACGTGATTATGATATTGATAAAATTCCAGACATGATAAAAAATTTGACAACAGGTGTTGATGATAAAATAAGTCTGATACAAACAAAGTTACAAGCAAACCGCGAGAAAATGCTTGAAATTCAAAACGGATTGAAAGATGAAATAAAACTTTTGAGTGATGCTTTGAAAGAGTTAAAAAAGAAAGAAGATGGATTGGAAGTAATGAAAACTACAAGAAATTAAGTGAACAAATAAGAGCTGGTGTTCAAAATATTAATACACGGATTGGAGAAGTCAATAAACTAATGGTTGATAACAATGAACTAGAAACTGCTATTGCTGATGCTTCAAAACAAATGAGAACTGCTTTTACTACTGAAATAACTCAAATTAAAATATTAAATGAGCAGATAAACACCAACGTTGCTGATATCAACAAAGAATTTGAAGATATCAAAAAAAAAAAATGGTTGACGGTAAGTCGCTTGAGACTGCTCTGAACAAACTGGTCGACACTGATAAACTTGAGACTGCACTGAGCAAACTGGTTAACACTGATAAACTTGAGACTGCTGTTGATGATGTTTCAAAGCAATTGAAAGCTGCTCAGGATGAAAGAAGCAAAGCTTTTGTCGGTGAAATAGCTTCTCTTAAAGAGCATAATCAAAAGTCTGATAGCCGGCACACAGCAATTATTGGTATAATTGATGGGTTGAAAGTAAAAGTAGACTATTTAAGTCGGATTCTACTTTTTGAATATACGATAGATGGAATAAGTATTATTCGAGATTATGATGGTAGATTAGATACTTTTGTATCATACCCGACGCAAAAACCACTTGAAAGAACCGAACGTACTACTAGTTTTCTCCATGCGTTTACTTTTGTAGCCAGTCCACTTATAAAAGGTGAAGAATATTATTCTGTGAGGGGAGTCGACAAGATTGGCGAACTCAGCATTATAAAAGAAGGCCGTTATGTATTTGAAGTAGATTTTACTTATACAGGAGTGGACGTAGGACAATTCATAATTTATACAACAGGTAGGAGGAATATAAAGCATCTTGACACGGTGGAGATAGATGGCAGGTCTGTGTAAAAAAAAAAATTGAATTTTATTTAAAACGAAATATTATTCTTTTCTCTGTGCGCGCGGCAGAAGACCTTAAACTTGTTTACAATTTTGAAAAATCAAGTTTTAAACTGTTTTATATAGATTATTAATTTTATCCATCTTATATTACATGGAACAAAAAATTGTATTATCATCGGAAAAAGCGTCAATAATTAATAGCTCGAATACGCCGAGTAAGTTTACAACTGTATTTGACAGACCATTTATATTAGGTAAGAACAAACAGTATGGCATAGGACTTGATAAGATTAATTCCATGACTTACTCGTGGTATAATATTAGTGAGGATTTTAATAACAAAGTGATAAGGTATCACAACGGAACAGATTAGAAAACTATTAGTTTTGCAAATGGAAATTACAGTTATGCCGATATCGACAATTACATAAAAGAAGCATTGGATGTAAACAATGATTTAAATGATGACTCACCTGTACCGATAAGAATTGAGTTTGATTTATCAAATTTCAAATGTTTGGTTACCATCCATAATAATATTATGCTTGATTTAAGAGAAACAAACTTTCACATCTTAATCGGGTTTGGCAAAGATGCGGTTATCAGATAAACTAAATTTGGAACTGTGACACCAAACATAACAAATTCCATTGATACATTGTATATCCACTGTGATTTGATAAGTAATTCTATTGTTGATGGATCATACGGGGATGTCATTTATGAAATAAGTACAGCTGATCTTACGAGATCATATCCTTTAAAAGATGACCGATAAGAGTCGGATTCTGTGAGGTAAACAAAACGATTATTAACAGTATTAATATTTACATAACCGATTTCTCTGGTTAAATTATTAATCTTAATGGTGTCCACACATCATTCCGTTTTGTTTTGAAGGAATTAATGTAACATAAGTTATATGGTATGTTTAAAAAAAGTTTATGACACTAGCACGGGAACATATACTCAAGTTGACCGATTAACCGGAGCTGGTATATTTGACATTTTTTCAAAAGTCGGATCAAAGATATTCAGCGAGTCTGTGAAAACAGCAGGCAAAAAAGCATTAGAAACTGCTGGTAAACAAATCTTAGAAAGTGGTTCTAAAAACCTCGGAGACGAAGTAGGAAAAATGGCTGCTGATAAATTAGTTTCAGTTATTAAGCCTAAACCAAAAGGCGAGATGATTTTAAAAGAACTTACAAAGGCTGATAACAAAAAAGAAGTTGTAGCTAAAACTGAAGAAGATGTAAATACAAAAATTAACAGATTACTATCCGGAAGAGGAGTTCATGCAATAATTAATCGATAAATTAATAAAAAATAATCTAATTACTAGTATATACAGATGTTCCGAAGTGATAAATATAATACTAGATATGAATATGTACCTATTCAGTTAGATACCCCGGTAACACAACCAGGAAATAATACCAGGCAAATGAAAAGTGGTTATCAGTTTACAATAAATGATAGAAGTTCTTACTTTGATTGGTATAACGCATATTTTGAAATCAGTTTTCGAGTAAATAAACTTGCTGATGGAGCCGCTTTCGCAGACGCTGACAGAATTTCTTTAATTAACGATGCAGCTCCGTTGATCGATCAAATGCAAGTAAAGCAGAATGGAAAAATAGTTTACGATGGAAATAATCTTCACAGATTTGTTAATGTCAAAAACTTGCTTGAAATTTCTGGCGATTATGTAAGGACAACCGGAACAAATGAATACTTTTATTTAGATACCACGGCTGTGGCAGAATCTCGAGATGATCAAGCTGGTTATAACCTAGGATTTACTGCTCGTCATTCTTTAATCATAACTAATCAAAAAGTTGATTCTATAATTCCGTTAAACAAATATTCCTTCTTTGAAGGTTTGGAAACAAACATGCTTCCTCCTAGTCAGATTCAAATCAGCTTGCAAATGACAGATGATAATGTGCTAATTTTCAAATCAAGTGGTGATGATTGTAGAGTAGTTATTAATAAATTAGTTTTGTGGATGCCTAAAATTATACTTAACTCAGATGGTTTAAGTTACGTAATGGCAAATCATATGACATCAACAGAATGGTCCTACCTCCGTGAAATGACACAAGAAAGCGGAAGCAGCCAAGAGACCGCGACCACATTTAGAATAACGGCTGGAGTCAATCTCCAAAACATGTTTTTGTGTATTTGCAAAGGTCAGACAAGAGTTCTTCCCAAACACAAAATCCTCATCTTTTGGATACGTTTAAGGTAAATGCTGCTAATGCTAATTGCTATTTACAATCAGCTAGATTGGAAGTTGGAAATGGAGTTCATTATCCAGAAATCGAATATAGTTATGATAATATCGTAAGAATATTCAGAGATGTTATTAATTATTCTCTCAAGCAAAATGATAAAAACACTATAACTTTACTAAACGTAGGTAACTTTAAAACTTATTTCGGAATGATACATTTTGATTTGAGTTATAAAGGTGATGAAGTCAGTATTGATCCAAAAGTACTAACTTTGAGATATAGGCTAAATATACCTCCGGCTGCTCCTTATAAAGTTTATGCTCTGGTTCTCCATAAGGAAAATGTAGTTATTGATACTGTCGGAAATGAATTGGTAATAGTTTAATCTAACTTATAATATATATGACTTACGTAAATTATTCAGTAAATTTATCAGACGGCCAGAAACGAAGTCTGGCAAAAGCATATGAAAAGAAAAGTGAATTAACGCTCAGGTTAAAAAATAACCAACTAACCGGAAACTTTCCTTTGCTGCTGACAGCTACCCAGATTAACAATATTAACAAGGTTACATCTGGAGGGCAGGGATTAGACATAAATATATCAAAATTGCGAATGAGATCTCAGTCCAAGAATGGAGGCTTTTTATGTGCATTAGCTGGTTTGTTGACTAAAACTATATTACCGACCGTTGCAAAATTTGTTCCAAAAGTATTAGCACCACTAGCAACAGGAGCATTAAGTGGCTTAGCAAGTACTGGAATTGGCAAACTATTTGGAAATGGGATGGTAACTATTCCTAGTGGCAAAAAGCAAGCACTTCTCGGATCGAATAAATTAACACTTGCACAAAGAAACAAGATGATAAAGTCTAAAGGTTGTTGTCCTATTAAACTGATAAAGCAGCAACAACAAGATGGAGGATTTCTCGGAATGCTTGCATCACTAGGAATTCCATTGATCGGATCTCTTATCAGTGGTTTAACTGGAAAAGGTTTGCAAGTAGGTAGAAAAGGAAAAGGACTGACAGTCGATCGTGGAAAAGGTTTGCAAGTAGACTCACAAATTAGACCGTACAGAAGTATCCCATTCATAAAAAAAAGTTAATTTTCAAAAACGAACCTATCTCTAACTTAGATATAATAAAATGGGTCAAGCAGTTAGGTATACAAAAATTCAGGGGGGTGTTTAGCAAAAACAAATTACCAACAATACAAAATAAACAAGAATGTGGTATTATTAATCTTGATGATTATATCGGACCTGGCACACATTGGACTTGTTACTATGATAATTATTACTTCGATCCGTTTGGCCTGAGCCCACCAAAAGAAGTTTTAAATTACATACCTAATATAAAATACAACACCATTCAATCTCAAAATAAAACAAGTGTCTTGTGCGGATATTTCTGTTTGTACTTTGTCAAAAAGTTGCAAGAAGGAAATAGTGTGTACGATATATTTTACAAATTATTAAAACCATACAAACCAACAGAAAATGAAAACATTATAAAATCATATTTTGTAAATGAAGTTTAATCTAATCATATTATATATGAGCTATTGTATAAAAGAAAAAAGGTTACTGAAAATGTTGATCCTAAGTATGTTTTAGCAAAAAATGGTAGAAAAATGTTAAGATCAACTTGTGCATCTTGCGGTATTACTAAAACAAAGTTTGTTAAAAACACAGAAGGTGGAAATATTGATATTCA
Source organism: Cyrtodaria siliqua (assembly GCA_037043455.1). Lineage (NCBI taxonomy): Eukaryota > Metazoa > Mollusca > Bivalvia > Adapedonta > Hiatellidae > Cyrtodaria > Cyrtodaria siliqua. Next base: position 24,967 of record JAWPHD010007050.1, on the reverse strand, counting down.
TAAAGCTATGCTTCCTCTGTTACCCAAAAAAGGGCTAACACTTCCTAGTTATAAATATTGCGGTCCCGGCAATCCGCTTGATACTGGAGAACCTTCAAATGAATTAGATGCTGTTTGCAAAGATCATGATATTTGTTATGATGAAAATCCTAGTAATAAATCAATGTGTGATAAAAACATGCTTACTGGTTTGAAATCTAGTAAGTCTAAAACTATTGGAGAAAATATTGCTAAGAATTTGTTAGTCAAGCCTGTAATTAGTGCAAAATATAAACTAGGACTTGGAGAGCCAAAAAACGAGAAAAGGCGTTGAAATGGACTGACAAGTTAGCAGATGAACTTCATAAGCCTATACGAAGAAAGTTCACTCAACGCCGTGTGATTGTTAATGAAATTGATAAAATATGGTCTGCTGACTTGGTTGACATGCAATCGTTTTCAAAGTATAATAAAGGTACTAAATACTTGCTTACTGTTATTGATTTATTTAGTAAATTTGCTTGGGCTGTACCTGTTCCAAATAAAACTGGTACGGAAATTACAAAAGCGTTCCAACAGATAATCAGCACAGGAAGACAGTGTAAATTGTTGTGGGTTGATCAAGGTGTGGAATTTTACAACAAGACGTTTAAGCAATTTCTTCACGATAATAATATCAAAATGTATCACACTTTTAATTTCGGAAAAGCTGTAGTAATTGAACGATTTAACAGGACATTAAAAGAAAAGATGTGGAAATACTTTACAGCTAACAATACAAATACATATTTAGACGTGTTGCAAGAAATGGTTGACAAGTATAATAATACAAAACATCGGAGTATTAAAATGACGCCGACTGAAGCTAGTGATGAGAAAAATAAAGAAACGGTGTATTTTAACTTGTACGGAAAAATGAGAAGTAATCAAATTAAACCAAAGTTTAAAATAGGTGATAATGTTAGAATCAGCAAATATAAAAGAACGTTTGAAAAAGGTTATACCCCGAATTGGACTGAAGAAATATTTGTTGTTGATGAAATTCAAAACACAAATCCTGTGACATACAAAATAAAAGATTTAAACAACGAAAATATTGACGGAAGCTTTTATGAATTAGAAATGATAAAAGCAAAGCAAGAAATATTCAGGACTGAAAAAGTAATACGACGTGATTACAAAAAGAAACAAGCGTTGATTAAATGGAAGGGTTACAATGAGGATTTCAATAGTTGGATTCCATTCAAGGATATTGAAAATATTAGATAATATCTTGAACTATGCAGAGCGATGATGGAGACTACTGCCCGGTTCCGTCTGACTTTGCTTAACGAGTTGCAAATGTTATGTTATTAAAATAAACCGGATTGATTAGTAGTATAGATAGAAGCGGTATCGGCGGAGTTTTCCAGCGCGGGATGCTTGAGAAAACTAATGAAATATGTCGGTGTTGATATAGGCGTGACTTACATTTAGATCTTGGTGCGAATGAGAGTTACGCCTGAGTCTCCACTGGCATATTTCATTAGTTTTTCTCGTTCCCCGCGATGGGGAAACTGCGCTGGTACCGCTACTATCTATACTACTTTTATGTATGCGTTTATTATAAGTTTCTGTGGCAATGCATTTTAATCTACTCAGATGAAGAGTGGTCATTTTAACTCGCCCCAGCAAATCCTCATATGTCGCATTGTAATCACAGAAAACTATTCTCAGCGCCCTCAGTTGGAGTTTTTCAAGTTGATCAAAGTTGTTTTTACTACAAAAATGCCAAACCAAAGGGCAGAAGTTAAAATTGGATCTTATACATGATTTAAAAATAATTAGCTAAGTGTTTATTGTTAAGAATTTACTAAGTATTTGTAAAACATTTAGTTGTTTAGCTGCTTTTTTACATATATTGGAAATTTCTTTGTCAAAGTTAAATAGATAGTCAAGTTCAACACTAAGGAGTTTTACTTCATCTTCACATTTTATTTCCCGATCGTCGATTTTAAATGATTTTATTTCATTGTGAGATTTGACTCCAACAGAGATTGCCTGAAATTTATCAGGGTTTGCCTGCATCTGGTTTATAGCGAACCAGTTTATAAGGACGTTTCTTTCGCGCTCTAATGTGGACTTTACCATTGTGGGGTCTTTATGACAGCAGGATAGCGTGTTATCATCTTCATAATTATACAGAGTGGAATCTTTTATAGAATAAAAAATGTCATTTATGAAAATATTGAATATCAGAGGGCCCAGGATAGAACCTTGGGGAACTCCCTTAATTATATTCATACATGTACTCTTAACCATGCCTATATTAACTCTTTGTTTTCCATTAGATAGGTAGCTATTCACAATCATGCATGCTTTTTCGGATAATAAATACTGATAAGCCATAGGCTTTAATTTTTAATAGTATCAAGTCATGGGGTAAGCAATCGAAGGCTTTAGAGAGATCCATTATAATTGCGCCTATATACATGTTATTGTCTAGGGCTTTTGTCCAGTCATCAGCGAGACGTAAAAGAATGGTATGACATCCAAAAGCTTTTCTGAAAGCGGCCAGGAAAGGGTGAAAGATTACCTCAAAGTGAGTGTCTAGCTATACTACTCGTTCGTAGATTTTGACAATGTAGGTAGTATACTAACTGATCTGTAGTTTTTTTTCATTAAAAGGGTCTTCTTTTTCAAAAACATGGGTGACTTGCACAAGTTTTAAACTTAATGGAAACTGACCGCGCTCTATTACAGAGTTTGCTATGTCCCGTATGGGTTCACATGTTGTTCTTTCGTGTGTTCCCTTGTTTGTTTTTGCTTTGTTTTGTTAATTGTTTTGTTGTTGTTGTGTTTTGTCTTCTTGTGTATGAATATAATTTCTAATTAATCAGAATCACATATCTTTGGTCTACTATAAACAATGGCCCAATATTGGAAAATAAAATATATTCTATTCTATTCTGTTCTTGTCCAGGGAACCAGCTTACCGGAATTGCACGAGTTTCACGTTCTTTGCCGCGTGAAAAAACAACAACGGACATACGCATCTTTCTTTATGGGATATAGTTTGCTTTACTGTGACTTATTCTTGCTAGAAACACGTCTTTTTTAAATAAGATGAACCATCATTAGGTCCCCACTCCAGTACAGGTTTAGGATTATGGGAAAAGAAAAGAAAAAACGAATTTGCGGCAGAAAAGAACAGGGTCACAGACACAGGTAAATTCTTAGATATTTGCAAATGTTCCTCAAAATTCATTTGACTGAATTAACAAACAAATTTGGCCGGCAGGAAATTGCATCTTTTTATTATTACTTTCTGTGTCTGTGTGATTATAAATTTCGTGTGATTTGGCCTACAATATTTATAGTTGTATCTTACGGGTTCGCCAATAGTATAAAGTGGGTGGGGTATGGTAAAAATTACAATGTCAATTTTTGCTTAAACTTCAATTTTCTTGCAACTGTCAATGCTGACATAGTGTGTCACATGTATAAGGAAACATTTTGATAGCAAGTGTTTTGGATAAAAGAAATTCATAAAAAAGATATTGTATTTTTGATTTCAGTACCTCGGGTGCATCCAATCATTGACTTCTTTTCCTTTTTTATTGAAAGTGAATACACACATCCATAGTCCAGTATGTTGTTTACAATATGTAAGAATAAAAATGAAAAATTAAATAACAGCAAGTTAATAAAACAGAATTTCATAACACCATCTATGCCAAATCAATGAATTTTCTTCACCGTGTTTTATCCCTAAAAGTAGTGCAAATCACTTTTAAATTATACTATTTGCACGAGATTTACTACTACATACATGTGATATCTCCCGCCGGGAGCTAATTTCTCCCGGAATTTCATGGGATCTCCCGGCCTCCCGCCGGGAGCTCCATTTCTCCCGGTATTTTCCGCCGAGTTACAAAATTTCGCTATTTGCGAATCCTTTTGGGTAATTGCTATGATTTATTGGATCAAGACCGAGTTTTCCGAATGATCTAGAATAAACACTTCCAAACACTTGCCGTCTTATCTATATCTGTGAAAACATTGCCCCTGGGCGGGTAATTAAAAGGATTAGCATGTCAGGTAATTGGTTAATTGTGTGAAAATAATGATTGGATTGTTTGTTTATGACACGTGGCGGCGATACCTGTAATGTCCATGGGAGGTTGATTTTGATAGGATTAAGGAATACACCGACTGTAAGTGGGGTGGTAATTAGCGAATTCGGCATCGATTGATATTTGGTATATAATATTGATGAGTGCCAAGTTTAATAATGTGAACAATTGTGTAGACTTTCAACGGACAAAGGTGATGCTGGCAGCAGCCAAGTCTTGTTGTAATTAGTGGTTAAAAAGTGGACAGAGTCTCAAGATATATACCCTAGCAGATTTAAATGATGTTATTTTATGGTATGTTTATGAAAGCAGATTAATGATCATCATTAACTAAAAGGTGATGCTGGCAGCAGCCAAGTCTTAATGTAATTAGTGGTTAAAAAGTGGACAGAGTCTATATAAAGTGTTTAATTACATGCTATACTTGATTATATGCTATGCTAACATGAAATAAACAGTATTCAACTATTGTATGTATAAAATATCATGTTTTTATGCTGATTTACCCCCTTTATTAAGGTTTATATCAGAAAAAAAATATACCGGTACGCGTTAAAAATTTGAGTATAAAAACCTCCCTGAATTTTGTCAAATCTCCCTGAAAAAAAAGTCAAATCTCCCTGGTAACCCTCCTGAAAATATCACATGTATGCTACTACTAATACTACACAATGATTATTGAATGAACGGTATTACAAACATTTGTTTACCTCATGAACGATCCCCTATTGCGACTGTATTCTGATAGATCTGAACAGTTTATAACAGGTGCGTGGGGAAAACGTTTTGTTTCTTCTTAAATATGTTATTCTTGAGAGAGATAAGCCTCGAAACATTATAAAATCAGTTAATTTGGCAAATAAAATATTGTTACTTTCTAATTTCCGGAAACTTCTCATTCGGAACATCTCGATTATTTCTATGAAGTATGATTCCGAACGTAGCCGGTATTATCCGAGTTTTCACGAACGAATGCCTTATAACACCTACAATTGCATTAAGTAGTGCCATTTTTATTTCTATTTTGAGTATTTATAATGGCAAGGGTTCAATTTTTTTCGTTTTCTTGCAATATTTAATTTATTATACAAATGATAAGCATATTGTTTAAAATGAAAAATACAATTTGTAATTATAAATTCGAAAATTCGTTTCGGATTTCCCTAGTATGCATCGTTAAAAAATGATAGGCGTAGGAATCGTAATTGGTTAATCGGTCATATTTTGTTCAGCGAGGTGAAGCATTGAAAATACAACAAGAAAACGTAAAATCTTTAACTCGACATCCATGATTACCTGACAGGTGATTTGATTTGTCTTCAATGTTTTAACAATCTACTTAGGGTAATGTTCAAGATTCACATATATGTTCTGAAGCTGCATAGATGACTCTCCCACCAATTTAGGCAATAATCCACGTTCCACTTTTGTTTACATATTTTTATGAATGAAAAATATGGCCGAAGAAAACTTCAATATGTCAACGAGGTTATTTCCTTTTTTCTGCAAAACTGGTTTGAATTTCGACTTAATACTCTAACATATTGTTAATCATTGTCTATACATTTAATCTAAGCCAAAAAACAATTATTTTGTTCAGTAATTATATTGTTTGCAGGGAAGTCCTTTACCCTATTGTTTTTGTTCACGCTAATTAAGTACCCACATATTGACATTTTTCCTTATGACTAAAGTGAATTATACTCAAAGTTTAATATGAAAGGTGTGTTACATATTTTCCAGACTGTCTAGTTATTTAGGTTTCAACACCTAGTACCCCACCCACTGGAAAGTCAATTCAGAACATTGGCGAACCCTTAAACGTGTTGTCATCACCATTTGCTTGAAATGTTAACTTCTTGTGAACGTTTTGGAGGGGTTTTATATTAAAACTGGATATTAGAATTTGATTTCCTATAAACTTGTGTTCCCGAAAAATGTATGCCAATGTTCTCTTGTTCCCTGAAAATAACAATATTTCCTTGTTCCCTAAAATAAATGGCCATGTTCTCTTGTCCCCCCCAACCCTGGGAGTCTGTCCCCCCAACCCTGGGAGTCTTACAGCTGGTGGGAGGTATGTATAGTATTGGTTCTACCAGGGTCTGTAGATAGAAAAAGGACCTGGTTCTACTCGGGAGGGAAAAAGCGGGCGGTCTGCTTCTACAACAAAAAATCAACATCGTATATCCTGACATGTGCTAACAATTACGTAAAACACAGTTCAAACAATTTAGCAATGCTTACCCAATTCTGTGTCGGTGCGCATGCATTGTTTTATTCACCCACCGGTAATGAACAAAAAGCTTAAAGGGACAATGTCCGTAACCTTTAGCTTATAAAACACACACTAATTATGTTCGCAAACATTACACACCAAACATTATTGAATATTTACTAATTAAAAGCAAGATTGACGGAATTCAATCGCGGTACAAAAAAAAAAGAAACCGCTTTGGGCGTTTGAACTCAAACTAACATTACACTCGCGGTAATAATAATGAGCGTGAGCGTAAAGTAGGTCGACACAGCTCCCGACTGAGCTAACTGGGCTATACATATAACGCAATACATACTATGGTGAAAACCTAATGCGCTAATGGAAGTCACGTGATCGCAGAACAGGTAAATATGGTGGGTCCCACTTTATTAACAAATAATAATTAAAGCACATTTTTTTTCAAACTCACGAATGTATTACTACAGATTTCTTAGGGTCTATGCTCATGTTTTCATGTATACATTTCACTGAATAAAAGTCGGATGGTTATTTGGTTATGCTCAATATCTGCTTGCTTACGGACAGTGTCCCTTTAATTTCTTCAGGACTTTTTCCCTCAAAATATGGAAGAAGCCCAGGCATTTCCATTTTGGGAAGAAATGCGTACTTATTTCTCATTTTGGGAAAAACGTAAAATTTCATCAATTAAGTAAATATGACAATTCTAGGCTTTATTTATATTTTCATTCATTATTTATTATAATAACTGACTTCTCAGTCAGAACTGCCCTAGCGGACACAACACATTGCAGAATTAATGCTTTTTCTCAAATTCCGAGAGACTGCTGCTTTCTGATTGGGAAACATTTCTGCCACAGTTGGGAAAAAACGTTTTCAATTGGCAAGAGGCCTTTTACAGCCAGCCTCTGTTGCATAAGGTAAACAATCCCTGTTCTTTGTGCTGATATCAAGGAATATAGGTAGGTAATGTGACTCCATCCATACCTTCCGTTGTTGTATCTGAAGACATTACGCAATGCCTGCATTAGCAACTGCCATTATTGTCATTTCAGTTGACTCAATGTTAAATACCACATTTTCATGCTTAAAACTCGCCAAAGAGAAAACATTACACAATGCCTGCATTAGCAACTGCCGTTATTGTCATTCCAGTTGACTCAATGTTAAAACTCACCAAAGAGAAGGATGTTATGTAGATCAAGTATTAATTATTTCAGACATGATTTTCTTAAATCAATGTTTTCCTCTCAAATGTCTCTAGTCTAAAATCTCGTTCCGTATTTGGAAACTTAGTTTTATGCATGTAGGTGTACCATTAAAATAATTATTAATATTGATTTTCAAAATAAGGAAGTACATCAGACTTTGGGGCGTAGTTTGTTTAAACACATAATAAAGTATGAAATGACCAATTTCACCTATGAAATAGTTCATAGATACAGGTGGAGCATTAAGAGTTTCCTATAATACAGCTCAATAATTAAAAATTATAAACTATATCAAGTCTAAGTCCATAGAGAAATCCCCAAGTTATAAATAGCGGTCACGCAAAGCAAATTGGCAATATCTACGCATGATGCTCACTTTGCAATACATTGCGATTTATTTTACCGCCAAGTTTAAAATAGCTATCCCTGGCGCGTCACCATAGTTAGGAAATACCTTCTTCGGGTCGTCTATTTGATATGTTCAGCGTAATTTCGTTTGGTGTTTTATGGCTCATTTAGTTTATTAAATACATATTACCTGTTAAATACATAAATAATATACTTGAACAATTCTGAAAATAATACAACAATTGTAAAAATAATACCATTCCTGATGTACTTCCTTTAAAGGCCAAATAAAATTATAGGTGTGGTTCCGGTTTCCCGACCGACCCTATTTTTGGGGCCGATCCTAAACATTTTATAAACCTTCAAAACATTTTTTAATTTTTTTTTTGCATTTTATGTTTTTTATTCTTTTTGTTTTTAATTATTTCTTCTATCTGTTCTGTATCTGATGATATCAACAAATATATAGTTAATTTTATTTATTGGATATTTATTTATTTATTGGGTATAAAACTACATGTATAGTGTAAGAAAAATAGTCAATTGAATTGAATTGAATGTTGTTTAACGGCTCATCAACACAGTATAGATTATTTAGAGCTGCCCCAGAGAGAGGGGAAGGATACATAGGAATCCGGGAACCTGCCCTACTCTTATTATCGAATAGATTCCTATGGTTCTTTAATGTGCTTGGAGGATAGACCGATACACGGGACCGCCCGGTTTACGTCCCCATCCGACAGACGAGGCTAAGGGAAAGTAAAATAAAAAGTTTTTAGAAAATAAAATATTTTCCCTACCTTACCTACCCTATTTTTATTGAGCGTGTAATAGGAACCACATATTTAATCTTATTTGGCCTAATTGTTTTGTTAAAACGTACAGTTTGTTAAATTAACTTTCAATAAATCTTTTGCAGTCTTCAAGATAGGACTTGTCATTTTGTGAGAACCGAAGAATGTTGAGCGATCGAGCCAGCAATGTTTGTCCACCACCACATATAAGATTCTTATGGACACAGGCTGCAGCAGAGGATATACAGTGGCTTTCACACTTAAAAAAATCGAGGTAAGTTGCCGCAATATAGCAGAAACGAGCTAGGGACTGGAATTAGCAGCCGACTCGTACTTCTTTCTCACGATGAATGCCGGCATTCAAGATCTTCAAGATCAGTGACTGCAGACACGCACTAGAAAGATGTATATTGTACAGTATGTAGTTTTAGAGTTTTAAATTTTAAATATCTGTACATGCACATTGGATGACTGCTTTAAAATATAAAAAAAAAAATGCTTTATTAATAATGATTTTCAAAAAGTCGAGTTCGCTGTGTGTTGTTTTGATGCAGAGTATATCATAAAATATATGTCAGAAAACTAACGGGATGCTGTGAGTTTTAGCCCTTAACCCGCTAAGCACGACTATAATAGCCTTTGCGTCCATTGTAAACCCAGATCAGCATGCGAGTAATTCGCAGCTGGTCAGGGTTTACAGTCTGGCATTTTTACCAAATCACCCCTTTGTCACATAAATGGAATGGTCTTAATTCAAAGAAAGAACAGTCTATTATATATATGTAGGGGGTTAAGGGATAAAAATTAATGTTGGTTGACTGTTACAGTGCTATAATTATCTCTTAAAATATACAGTTTGTTAAATTAACTTTTAGTATAACTTTTGCTATCTTTCAGAGAGTTCCCACCACCAGGCACCTGCCATGATTTTCATAACTTGATGAAGAGCAGTACAGAAAGACAGAGTTGTAATTTTATGAGAAACGAAGAATGTTGAGCGTTCGAACGTGGGCAACGTTTGTCCACCACCACATGTAAAAGAGTTGTCGACACAGGCTGTCACCTGCATCATAAGCAGAGAGTATATAGAGTTTTGTTTGAGGTAAGTTGCCACAATATAGCAAAAAAATATACTGGAATTAACTGTCGACTCATACTTCTTTCTCACCATCACTGACAGCATTCAAGATCTTTAAGACCAGTGACTGTAGACACTAGAAAGATATACATTGTACAGTATATAGTTGTGAAGTTTTAAATTTTAATTATGTGTAAACTTTGAATGACTGCTTAATCTGCCAAACATGAGCAGTTTCGCTGAACTCATTATGTTTTGTAGCTCACAAGGTGAGCTATTTGGATTGCTCTTTGCCAGGCATCATCCAGGGACACCCAAGTTATATTATGGTCAAAACAATCAAATTTCTCAAGAACTTATATAAAACAAATTTCAATATTTTAGCTTAACATTTCGAAGAACATATCGTCAATGTTCGTGGAGAAATTGAGCTTGTACATGGTTGGATTAAGTTTACAGATCTTTATGAATCTATGAATTGAGACTTGACATTAAAAAATAGCTATGTTGGAATAGAAACAGCACAGTAATTGTTATGTCCCTTGAATTAATGTGTTGCCTGCATAGCATGGCAGACACTTAGGCATCACTTTGTCAGTCGTCATCCGTCGTCCATCCGTCACACTTAAACCTGCAACGTAACCTTGGCCATAACTTGAAAAGTATTTGACCTATGTTCATGAAACATCACACATATCTTCATCTTAACCTAAGAGAAATGTTGTTTCACATGCCCAATAACTGTGACTCATTTTGGCAGAGTTATGCCCAATTTCATGAAACTTTAACCTGCAACCTTACCAAGGCCTAAAAAAAAAAATTGTGTGGTTCGGGTCACCCGACCCTACCTACGAATACTCGCCGACCCTGACGTTTTTTTGGTCCATTTCGAAAAAAAAAAAAAAAATGTACATAATTCAGTGCATCTTCTTTGCGTTCATAAAAAACAATCCTTAAAAAAAAAAAAAAATCCGACCTACCCTACCTACCAATTTTGAACATGTTACCAGAACCAATTTGTGTATCTTGTAAAAAACAGTACCAAAAAGAGGTTGAGTCAGAAACAATTTAATGTTCTGTGATTTAAACAAGTTGGTAGCCTAGTATGACCCAGAGATCTAAGAAGTAGTGGTTTATTACGTCTCTGCCTGTGCTCTCCTCTGTTGCAGTTGAAATATTTTTTATTAATGTATTTATACATGAAATATATCTTAACATCTGAAAATGTTTGAATTCTTAAATTAATATGTGCCTGAAAGTATTAAACACTATTAGAAATGTGTTTTCAATCTTGGAAGTACCTAGTAGTATGTATTTGCCATGTGCCGAGGAAATATTCTATTTGTGGTATAAAATAAAAAATAAAAAATAAAATTTCATCCCCCGCCCCTATTTTGAAATAAATTTGGATGATAAACTAGCAATTAATTTATTATGACCTTTTCAATTATCCAATGCAGATTTATGCCCATTTTTCATAAACTTTAACACTTTTAAAAAAAACCTGCTCCATAATTCATGAAGGATTGCACCCCCATCGTCAAACTTTATAGTTACATTGTACTTGCTGAAATAAGCACATGGCAGGTGACACAAGTGTTCCGTGGAACACCCTTCTAGTTCAAGATATTAGGTTGTGATCTGATCTTTAGCAAACTTGTTCAGTTGTAATTTCTATAAAAGTTTGAAAACCAGTCATATCTGACTTGATTTCCACTAAGATAAATCATTAAAAAACAATGGAGTGCTGTGGTCTGGTAGTTGAGCGTTGGATGATACATGGTCGAAAAGTCTGGGTTAGATACCCGCGATGACCATATGTGTTGTGTCCATGAGCAAGACACTTTATCTGCATTTGCCTAGTATGGTTCTACCCATAAAGAAATATCGAGAGTGATTAAAACAAGTTCAGAGAGCTTTTATTATAATCAATGTAAAATAAATAAGTTTAAACTAAAAAAACTTTAGGAGCTTTATACCATTAGAGGGATACAGGCCCACGTGGGCCCTCTAGTTTGTTGTTAGCTCTACTGGCCAAGGGCCAGCAGAGCTTATGGGATGGTGTGTGGTCCGTCGTCCGTCCGTCCGTCCGTCGTCCGTTGTCCGTTAACTTTTGCTTGTGTACACTCTAGAGGCCACATTTCTGATGCAATCATCATGAAACTTTGTCAGAATGTTTGTCTCAATGAAATCTCGGTCAAGTTCAAAAATGGGTCATGTGGGGTCAAAAACTAGGTCACTAGGTCAAATACTTGAAAAAACTTGTGTACACTCTAGAGGTCATATTTGTTACCCAATCTTGATGAAACTTTGTCAAATTGTTTATCTTAATTATATCTTGATCAAGTTCGGAAAAGGGTCACATGAAGTTAAAAACTAGGTCACTAGGTCAAATATTGGAAAAACCTTGTGTACACTCTAGAGGCCATATTTTTGACCCGAGCTTGATGCAACTTTGTCAGAATATTTGTCTCAATTATATCTTGGTCAAGTTTGAAAATGGGTCACATGGGGTTAAAAACTAGGTCACTAGGTCAAATACTTGAAAAACCTTGTGTACACTTTAGAAGCCGTATTTCTGACCCAATCTTGATGAAACTTTGTCAAAATGTTTGTCTTAATTATATCTTGGTCAAGTTCAAAAATGGGTCACATGGTGTTAAAAACTAGGTCACTAGGTCAAACTTTGGAAAAACCGTGTGTACACTCTAGAGGCCATATTTTTGACCCGAGCTTGATGCAACCTTGTCAGAATGTTTGTCTTAATTATATCTTGGTCAAGTTTGAAAATGGGTCACATGGGGTTAAAAACTAGGTCACTAGGTCATATACTTGAAAAAACTTGTGTACACTCTAGAGGTCATATTTGTTACCCAATCTTGATGAAACTTTGTCAAATTGTTTGTCTTAATTATATCTGATGCAATCATCATGAAACTTTGTCAGAATGTTTGTCTCAATGAAATCTCGGTCAAGTTCAAAAATGGGTCATGTGGGGTCAAAAACTAGGTCACTAGGTCAAATACTTGAAAAAACTTGTGTACACTCTAGAGGTCATTTTTGTTAACCAATCTTGATGAAACTTTGTCAAATTGTTTATCTTAATTATATCTTGATCAAGTTCGGAAATGGGTCACATGAAGTTAAAAACTAGGTCACTAGGTCAAATATTGGAAAAACCTTGTGTACACTCTAGAGGCCATATTTTTGACCCGAGCTTGATGCAACTTTGTCAGAATGTTTGTCTTAATTATATCTTGGTCAAGTTTGAAAATGGGTCACATGGGGTTAAAAACTAGGTCACTAGGTCAAATACTTGAAAAACCTTGTGTACACTTTAGAAGCCGTATTTCTGACCCAATCTTGATGAAACTTTGTCAAAATGTTTGTCTTAATTATATCTTGGTCAAGTTCAAAAATGGGTCACATGGTGTTAAAAACTAGGTCACTAGGTCAAACTTTGGAAAAACCGTGTGTACACTCTAGAGGCCATATTTTTGACCCGATCTTGATGAAACTTTGTCAGAATGTTTGTCTCAATGAAATCTCGGTCAAGTTCAAAAATGGGTCATGTGGGGTCAAAAACTAGGTCACTAGGTCATATACTTGAAAAAACTTGTGTACACTCTAGAGGTCATATTTGTTACCCAATCTTGATGAAACTTTGTCAAATTGTTTATCTTAATTATATCTTGATCAAATTCGGAAATGGGTCACATGAAGTTAAAAACTAGGTCACTAGGTCAAATATTGGAAAAACCTTGTGTACACTCTAGAGGCCATACTTTTGACCCTATCTTGATGCAATTTTGTCAGAATATTTGTCTCAATTATAGCTTGCTAAAATTCGAAAATGGGTCACACAGGGTCAGAAACTAGGTCACTAGGTCAAATACTTGAAAAACCTTGTGTACACTCTAGACGCCATATTTTTTTTCATTCGATCTTTACCAAACTTTACCAGATTGTTAATGTCAATAACAGCTCGGTAAAGTTTGTTTTTAGCTCTACTGGCCAAGGGCTTGGCCAGTAGAGCTTATGGGATGGTGTGTTGTCCGTTTTCCGTCGTCCGTCGTCCGTTAACTTTTCTTGTGTACACTCTAGAGGCCACATTTCTGATGCAATCATCATGAAACTTTGTCAGAATGTTTGTCTCAATGAAATCTTGGTCAAGTTCAAAAATGGGTCATGAGGGTCAAAAACTAGGTCACTAGGTCAAATACTTGAAAAAATAGAGGTCATATTTGTTACCCAATCTTGATGAAACTTTGTCAAATTGTTTATCTTAATTATATCTTGATCAAGTTCGGAAATGGGTCACATGAAGTTAAAAACTAGGTCACTAGGTCAGAAATTAACAATATGCAAAAACATTGCTTTATATATGTTATAATTAATATTATTGACTGAACAAATGTAAGTTACGTAGAAAAACTAACTGGACGTTTGACATTTTTCAAAAAAATCAAGATTGCTGTGTGTCCCTTTAATGAATCCATTTGCTTTTTCTTCAGGTTTGTGCCATATTACATAGCTCCTGGACATCTGTGTGTTGACTGTTGACTTGGTGCTGCTGAAGTACACAGTATGGCAGACGGTTCTGTATACAGCATGGCAGATGGGTCTGTACTCAGCATGGCAGATGGGTCTGTACACAGTATGGCAGATGGGTGGGTCCGTGGTATCAGTCTGGTTGAAGATGTTGTCACAGCAGACACCACAGTATTATACGGTACACATTTCTCTTTCTGAACAGGGTCGCCGGCTTCTTTTGTTGGCCGTTAATTAAAAATATAATTTCCGTGCTGTACTTTTACTGTGATTGATGTCCGAAAACCTAACACCCATTCTTATGAAACTTCATCAGTGCCATAGGTACATCGCCATAGGTACATCACCGTAGGTACAGTGCCATAGGTTCATAGGTACATCGCCATTGATGAGATGAGGAACCCTATGGCTTTGAGACTTACAATGACAAAGGTCAAGGCCACCATAACCTTGAATGGAACTATTACTGCCATTTTTAGAATAGACTCATATTTTAATGCAGTGTGGCGGTCGGCCTTATTTAATATTGACTTTGAATAGGCCAGAGTGATGTCCTTCACATTATGTGGCCCCGCCTTAATTTCATTAAGCGATGGGAAAGCTTGTATTAGCACGATTTTATAACGGATATTTCGACAATAAAACACGCTTAAAAACAATTTTTACTAATAAAATGCGATAACCCGTTTAAAATTACAAACTTAGCCGTTAACTTTATTAAAGTTTTATTTCATACCCCAGCCAACCCCATTTTTGCTTGTTGGAGAAAGGGTTGGATTGAGTATGAAAGTTAATACTCGGACCACGTAATGAGATTTCTTTGTGAGATATTTTATTTTATGAAAAGTTACCTCGGTCATTGAAGAAATCATAGACTGAAAAGATTAGCCTTGTTGGAATGGATACAGCACTGTTATGTTCCTTGACGTATTTAAGATATGTTTTGATCTGATCTTTAGCAGATTTATTCAGGTGTAATTTCTAGACAAGTTTGAAAACCAGTCATATCTGACTTGATTTCCACTAAGATAAACCCTTAAAAACTTTATGGACCATACAACCTAATGGACCATACATGAACCATACAACCTCATGGACCATACAGCTTATAGTGCCATACAGCCTTACGGACCATATCATACAGCCTTATGTACCATACAGCCTTAGCGACCATACAGTCTTATGGACCATGCAGCCTTATGGACCATACAGCCTTATGGAACATATAGCCTTACGGACCATACAGTCTTGCGGACCATACAGCCTTGTGGACTATACAGCCTTATGGACCATACAGCCTTATGGACCATACAGCCTTACGGACCATACAGCCTTATGGACCATACAGCCTTACAGACCATACAGCCTTATGGACCATACAGCCTTATGGACCATACAGCCTTACGGACCATACAGCCTTATGGACCATACAGCCTTACAGACCATACAGCCTTATGGACCATACAGCCTTATGGACCATACAGCCTTACAGACCATACAGCCTTATGGACCATGCAGCCTTATGGACCATACAGCCTTATGGACCATGCAGCCTTATGGACCATACAGCCTTACGGACCATACAGCCTTATGGACCATACAGCCTTATGGACCATACAGCCTTATGGACCATGCAGCCTTATGGACCATACAGCCTTACGGACCATACAGCCTTATGGACCATACAGTCTTGCGGACCATACAGCCTTATGGACCATACAGCCTTACGGACCATACAGCCTTATGGACCATACAGCCTAATGGACCATACAGTCTTATGGACCATATATACAGCCTTATGGACCATACAGCCTTACGGACCATACAGCCTTAAGCCATTAGAGGTTGTTATTGTAATAGTCCAGTCGGGATGTCAGGATGTCAACCAGGGCAGTTTCCAGTCGAGATGTTCACCACTGCAGTTCCCAGTCGAGATGTCCACCATGGCAGTTCCCAGTCGAGATGTTTTGGGCAATTCTTACATAGCTTCTTACACAAATATGTTGCCCTTATCCCCACCCCCAGTCTCTCCCCCACCCCCACCCCCTCCCCACTCTCACTCAAAATTCCATTTTTTTCTTCATATTTCTGTGTTGTTTTTGTCAATTCTGACACATGTTGCCCCCTCCCCCCCCCCTTTTACATATTTCTGTGTTGTTTTGGTCATTTCTTACACATAGCTGTGTTGCGCCCCCAGCCCCCTCCCCTCCCCTCCACCCCCCTCCCCTCCACCCCCTCCCCTCCAACGCCCACCTCCCCTCATGAAACTGGAATACTGGAATATATATATATATTTTTATTTTTTTACATATTTCTGTCTTGTTATGGTCAATTCGTATAGCTTCTTACGCATATATACTGACCCTTCACCCCCACCACACCACACACGCGCAAACGCACACATGCACACACACACTCAAAACTCGATTGTTTGATTCAGATTTTTAAATTTAGATACACAGATGAAATATCAATAAAAAAATTGAAATACAGAGGCCACAATAAAAATTGCCAGATATCAGCTCACTCCCCGAGTTGCCTTTGGACCACATTTTTTTTTTAAATGACAGCAATTTTGGATTAAAAGAGATATAAAAAAAAAAAATCACACATAATTTTATATCGGCCCAAGTTTCTATACAAGCCCCGTCCCCCAACCCCACCCCACATTGTTTTAGCCTTGTTTTCTGATGGTATACACTAGATATATAATTGATTATTCTCTGAAAAATCGGAATAGTCGAGCTGCGTTGTTCTCCGACAGCTCTTGTAAATATTCAAGTCTAATCCCCAGGGGGCTAGTTATCAATAATCTATACTATATTATCGGATTACGGACAATTATCTGCGGCATTATAATTGGCTCTTTGATGAGATGATACAGGATAGGTACTCCCCTGAAGATTGGCAATTAATGATTGAAGTAATTATGTTTTCTTTTGTACGCTAATTATCTCGATCGTGAATTTTTTTAAAAAAAAAAAATTTATTTTTATTTTCGTTGAATGGTTCATCTAGGAAAACTACTGTCAACACAAATAAATAAACACACCCACACCCCTCCCACTAGTTTATTTTACCACTATTACTACAATACATCACAGTCTGAATATGCGTTATACAAATGAAAATGAAAAGCTTCTTCTGTTCATGTTTCTTAACAAATGACTTCACCTTTATCTGAAAAAGAAAGCATAATATTTTGATGCGTACTATACACGGAAACAACTTTTTTACCCCAGTTTTGACCTCCGAGAAGGGGGTGCGTACTATACACGGGTGCGTACTACACAAGGTAAAATACGGTATTTAGAAAGAAATAATGTCACTGGAATACATAAGAAAATGTCAACACAATGACTACTTTCACAATTGCTTTATCGGCCAATGAAATAACTCAAAACAGTTTGAAACAAGTGTATTAGCCAATAAGTGTAAAGCTTAAATATTATCTTGTGAATCACTATGCAGATTGAAATTCTTTCAACAATAATGTTTGAATGGGATAATTGTCTGTGTATCATGTTTATATTACTGAGATTGTTTTGATTGCTGTAACAATACTATTGTTGTAACATGTATCCGATTGAAAACTGCTGAATACAGTATAGCATGGGTTGTTGAAGTTTTAATCTCGATGCCAAATAGATTGTGACCTTAATTATTATTTCCATGATTTCTCTTAAAAATTGTTATTGTGATCAGTTTTCATTTTATTATATGCCTATTTGAAAAATGTGCATATTATGATATGGGGTTGTCTGTACGTCTCTGCGTGCATAAGTCTGTACGTGAACAACTTGCATTCTGCACAATAACTCAAAAAGTACTTTTTTTCTAAGAATTGAGAAGAATACCTAGCCTGGTCATTTTGTGAGAAAAAAAGCGCGATAACTGATTTGTGAAAAAAGTATTGAAATATTACTTGTTAAAAGCAATATTACTCAATACATGCATACATCGTTTTTGTGGGAGGAGGACACTATAAAACAAATTTACAATTATTCAGCATAATGTGTTACATTTTAGATAAACTTTCTAATGTAAATGTATCCAAAACAAAACAATATTTAGGAAATGTTTTGTTTTTAGCTCTACTGGCCAAGGGCCAGCAGAGCTTATGGGATCGTGTGTTGTCCGTCTTCCGTCGTCTGTCCGTTAACTTTTCTTCAAACGACTTCTCCTCAAAAACCGCTTGGCTAATTTTGACCAAACTTCACATGAATGATCCTTAGATGAATGCTTTTTAGATTTGTTAAAAATTAGCCAAGATGGCTGCCATTACCATATATGGTCGAAACCTTAAAAAAGTTTCTTCTCCAGAACCGCTGGACAGATTTCAACAGTTTTTCTTTTAAAATGATTGCCAATGCCTAGACTATCAAGTTTGTTCAAATAAAGTCCCCGGGGTCAAAAATGGCCGTGCCCCGGGGGTCCAAAGTTTGTATATTGAGGTTTTGCATGTTTTTCATATAGACATATAGGAAAAAACTTCAAAAAATCTTCTTCTCTAAAACCACAAGGCACAGAGCTCTCATGTATTACATGTAGCATCAGCTTATGGTCCTCTACTAAGTTTGTTCAAATGGTGACCCTGGGGTCAAATTTGTCCCCGCCCCGGGGGTCACAGTTTTACATAGACTTATATAGGATTTTTTTTTTAAAAATAATCTTCTCGGAAACTACAAGAGCCAGAGGTTTGATATTTTGCATTTACTATAAGCTTATGGTCCTTTACCAAGTTTGTTCAAATGGTGACCCTCGGGTCACTTTTGGCCCCGCCCCAAGGGTCACATGTTTTACATAGACATGTATAGGGAAAAACTTAATAAATCTTCTTCTCTGAAACTGCAAGAGCCAGAGGTTTAATATTTTGCATTTGCTATAAGCTTGTGGTCCTCTATCAAGTTTGTTCAAATGGTGACCCAGGGGTCACATTTGGCCCCACCCCGGGGGTCACAGTTTTACATAGGCTTGTATAGGGAAAAACTGAAAAAAATCTTCTTCTCTGGAACCACATGGCACAGAGCTCTCATGAGCCAGAGGTTTAATATTTTGGTGTTGCTATAAGCTTATGGTCCTTTACCTATTTTGTTCAAATGGGGACCCTGGGATCACATCTGGCCCTGCCCCGGGGATTCACAGTTTTACATAAATGCTTGTAGAGGGAAAAACTGAAGAAAAAAAATCTTCTCTGGAACTGCAAGAGCCAGAGGTTTAATATTTTGCATTTGCTAAAAGCTTATGGTCCTTTACCAAGTTTGTTCAAATGGTGACCCTGGGGTCACATTTGGCCCCGCCCCAAGGGTCACATGTTTTACATAGACATGTATAGGGAAAAACTTAAAAAATCTTCTTCTCTGAAACTGCAAGAGCCAGAGGTTTAATATTTTGCTGTTGCTATAAGCTTATGGTCCTTTACCAATTTTGTTCAAATGGGGACCCTGGGGTCACATCTGGCCCCGCCCCGGGGGTCACAGTTTTACATAAATACTTGTATAGGGAAAAACTGAAAAAAATCTTCTCTGGAACTGCAAGAGCCAGAGGTTTAATATTTTGCATTTGCTGTAAGTTTATGGTCCTTTACCAAGTTTGTTTAAATGGTAACCCTCGGGTCACATGTTTTTTTTTGAATTATTTTTTTTTAAAATTTTTTTTTTGAATTATTTTTTTTTGAATTTTTATTTTTTTAGCTCTACTGGCCAAGGGCCAGCAGAGCTTATGGGATGCTGTGTTGTCCGTCGTCCGTCGTCTGTCGTCTGTCGTCTGTCTGTCGTCCGTTAACTTTTCTTCAAACGACTTCTCCTCAGAAACCGCTTGGCTAATTTTGACCAAACTTCACGTGGATGATCCTTAGATGAATGCTTTTTAGATTTGTTAAAATCAGATCAACGCTACATCCAAGATGGCTGCCATTACCATATATGGTCGAAACCTTAACAAATCTTCTTCTCCAGAACCGCTGGACAGATTTCAACAGTTTTTCTTTTAAAATGATCGCCAACGCCTAGACTATCAAGTTTGTTCAAATAAAGTCCCCGGGGTCAAAAATGGCCGTGCCCCGGGGGTCCAAAATTTGTATATTGAGGTTTTGCATGTTTTTCATATAGACATATAGGAAAAAACTTTAAAAAATCTTCTTCTCTAAAACCACAAGGCACAGAGCTCTCATGTATTACATGTAGCATCAGCTTATGATCCTCTACTAAGTTTGTTCAAATGGTGACCCTGGGGTCAAATTTGTCCCCGCCCCGGGGGTCACAGTTTTACATAGACTTATATAGGATTTTTTTTTTTTAAATTTTCTTCTCGGAAACTACAAGAGCCAGAGGTTTGATATTTTGCATTTACTATAAGCTTATGGTCCTTTACCAAGTTTGTTCAAATGGTGACACTCGGGTCACTTTAGGCCCCGCCCCAAGGGTCGCATGTTTTACAAAGACATGTATGGGGAAAAACTTAAAAAATCTTCTTCTCTGAAACTGCAAGAGCCAGAGGTTTAATATTTTGCATTTGCTATAAGCTTGTGGTCCTCTATCAAGTTTGTTCAAATGGTGACCCAGGGGTCACATTTGGCCCCACCCCGGGGGTCACAGTTTTACATAGGCTTGTATAGGGAAAAACTGAAACAATTCTTCTTCTCTGGAACCACATGGCACAGAGCTCTCATGTAATACATGTAGCATCAGCTTATGGTCCTCTACTAAGTTTGTTCAAATGGTGACCCGGGGGTCAAATTTGTCCCCGCCCCGAGGGTCACAGTTTTACATAGACTTATATAGGATTTTTTTTTTAAAAGTCTTCTTCTCGCCAACTACAAGAGTCAGAGGTTTGATATGTTACATTTATTATAAGCTGATGGTCCTTTACCAAGTTTGTTCAAATAGTGACCCTGGGGTCACATTTGGTCCCGCCCCAAGGGTCACATGTTTTACATAGACATGTATAGGGAAAAACTTAAAAAATCTACTTCTCTGAAACTGCAAGAGCCAGAGGTTTAATATTTTGCTGTTGCTATAAGCTTATGGTCCTTAACCAATTTTGTTCAAATGGGGACCCTGGGGTCACATCTGGCCCTGCCCCGGGGATTCACAGTTTTACATAAATGCTTGTAGAGGGAAAAACTGAAAAAAAAAATCTTCTCTGGAACTGCAAGAGCCAGAGGTTTAATATTTTGCATTTGCTATAAGTTTATGGTCCTTTACCAAGTTTGTTCAAATGGTAACCCTCGGGTCATATTTGACCCCGCCCCAAGGGTCACATGTTTTACATAGACATGTATAGGTTGTTTTTTTTTTTTAATTATTTGTTTTATTTTTTTCTTTTTTTTTTTCTTTTTTTTTCTTTTTTTTTTTTTTTTTTAATATTTTTTTTTTAATTTTTTTTTTTGTTTTTCTTCTTTTTAATTTTTTTTTTTTTAAATATCTTCTTTTTTTTTTTTTTTTTTTTTTTTTTTTTTTTTAAATTTATATTTTTTTTTTGATTTTTTAGCTCTTTGTTCGACCAGTCGGACCAGTAACAGAGGTGTTTTTGATTTAGTTAAACATGCTATATGTTGCCTCGTTAATACGGTTGGGCCTTCATTTTTCATCTGATCTTTACGAAACTTTACCAGATTCTTTAGTTATGGCCCTTGATTTAGTTAAAAAGCTGTTTTTTGCCCGAAACTTTCAATAAAACGTAAATGGCAGTCACTCACTTCATTTATGTTATAAGAGCCATGTTAGCCAGTAGAGCGTCCACAGGCCCTCTTGGGCCTCTTGTTTGAAATATCTTCTCTTTTTTTTTGAAATGTTTGGGCCTCTTGTTTGAAATATCTTCTCTTTTTTTTTGAAATGTTTTGCAATTCTTTTTTTTTTTTGCAATTTTTTTTTTTATTTTGCAATTTTTTTGCAATTTTTTTTTTTTTTTTGTGCAATTTTCTTTTTTTTTTTAGCTTTATGTTCGACCAGTCGGACCAGTAACAGAGGTGTTCTTGATTTAGTTAAACATGCTTTATGTTGCCTCGTTGATACGGTTTGGCCTTCATTTTTCATCTGATCTTTACCAAACTTTACCAGATTCTTTAGTTATGGCCTTTGATTTAGTTAAAAAGCTGTTTTTTGCCCGAAACTTTCAAAAAAAGTAAATGGCAGTCACTCACTTCATTGATGTTATAAGAGCCATGTTAGCCAGTAGAGCGTCCACAGGCCCTCTTGGGCCTCTTGTTGTTTTTTTGTTTTAAATTTTTTTTTTTTTTTTTTTTTTTTTTTTTTTTATTGATTTTTTTTTTTTTTTTTTTAAATTTGTTTAATTTTTTTTTTTTTTTTATTGATTTTTTTAATTTTTTTTTTTTATATTTTTTTTATTTTAGCTCTATGTTGCACCAGTCGGACCAGTTACTTAAACATGCTATATTTTGCCTCATTAATACGGTAGGGCCTTCATTTTTCATCTGATCTTTACCAAACTTTACCAGATTCTTTAGTTATGGCCCTTGATTTAGTTAAAAAGCTGTTTTTTGCCCGAAACTTTCAAAAAAACGTAAATGGCAGTCACTCACTTCATTGATGTTATAAGAGCCGTGTTAGCGAGTAGAGCGTCCACAGGCCCTCTTGGGCCTCTTGTTTCAAATTGTGAAAAAAATCGGCCACAGTGGTGAGAAAAATGACCAATTTTGAATTGTGAAGTAGCTGAATTTTGGCCCCTGTTATAGAAGGAAAAAAGACTCTCCATATAAAACTTCATAGGAACATTGCCCTAGACGAGAGGATGACCCTTGTTGTTTTTGGGGCCAATAGGTCGAAGGTCAAGGTCACAGTGACATTATATGGAAATATGCATTCTGCACAATAACTTCAAAACCATAACACCTACACTCATGAAACTTCATAGGTTTATTGTCCTTTGTGAGAGGAGAAACCCTGTTATCTTATGGTCAGTAGGTCAAAGGCCAAGGTCACCATGACCTTAAGTGGAAATATGAATTATGTATGTTAACTTCAAAGTATAACACCTACACTCATGAAACTTCAACAGTTCATTGCCCTTATTAAAAGCAGAAACCCTATTGCTTTTGGGGTCTGTAGATCAAAGGTCAAGGTAACAGAGACCTTATATGTAAATAAGCCTTCTGCACAATAAAAAGTTCTAAACCATAACACCTACACTCACAAAACTTCATAGGTATTTTTAACTAGGTGACAGGTGGATCCCTACTTTTTGGTGTCAGGTCAAAGGTCAAGGTCACCATAACCTTAAATGAAAATATGCATTCCGGATGTTACCTTCAAATTGATAACAACTTCCCTCCTAAAACTACATAAATCGATAGCACCTAGACTGTATGGATGTCAGGAGGTGTACAGTACTAGATCTACCCAGGAAAAGTGGGTGGTCTACCTCCACCACAAAAAAATCGACCGTCATATATAACTTTACATGTGTTGAAAATGACGTGAAACACCATACAAACAAACAAACAAACAAACACCTATACTCATAAAAAAATACATTGCCCTAACCCTATTGGTTTTTGGGTCAGTAGATCAAGGTCACAATAGCCTTATATTCCAGATAACAACTTAGAAACCATAATATCCACACTCATGAAACGTTACGATCCCTATTATTTTTGGAGTCGGTAGGTCAAAGGTCATCAATAGCTTATACAGAAATACACATTCTGTATGGTAACTTCAAAACAATAACACCCATACAGAAGAAACCTCATAGATACATTGTCCTAGGTGGGAGTTAAGAGTATCCAAAAGTCAAGGTCACCATGATCTTATATGGAAATTCATGTTTTGCTGCCTAACTTCATAACATTTTCTCTCATGAAACGGCAAGTGCATTGCCCTTGGTGAAAGGAAGAACCTTATGGCTTTTTGGGGTCAGAAGGTCCCACCATCATTTCTTTTTATAGAAGGATAATGGTCAAGGTCATATTGGCCTCACATCTAGGAAATAGATACGATTACACTTATTTTATTTCATTATATAAAGGAGCAGTGCAAATCATTAAACTCACGAATAATACAGTTGTTTTACATTGATTGATATCTAATTATTTTGACCAATACAACTATACTTAATATAAGTGATCAGAAAGTGATATTTAATGCATATATATATTACATATTTGTCTGTGATTTGTATAGGAAATACTGGGAATAGAAAAGCTATATCTACTCGTTTGCTCTACTGAGAATATCTCCCAGGAACATTGCTAGGCCTTTTCCGTCAGTAGCGGGAATGCAAATGAAGTTTTGATTGTTTACGGACATCTTAGTCAGATTCCGCCACTAGGAAATACCGATAACGGAAATTAATGAAGAGTTCCAGTTCCACTTGTTTTGTTTGTATGACGTAACGTCGTCTTGGATGACGTAACGTCGTCTTGGATGACGTAACGTCGTCTTGGATGACGTAACGTCGTCTTGGCGTTCTCGTGCAAACTGGTGTAAAAAGGCGTGAATCATTAGAAATATTAAAATATCATTTTAAATTATGTAATATATAGTTTAATAACCAGTGTTTTTGAGATACGGGAAATATCTCCCTCGGTAGAGAAATGGCCCTGATATAAGAACAAGTGCGGAGTTTAATAACCAGTGTTTTTGAGATACTGAAAATATCTCCCTCGGTAGAGAAATGGCCCTGATATAAGAACG